>JAMJFZ010001258.1:1770000-1927500 GCA_026225945.1 Cricetomys ansorgei | reverse complement strand
GAACAGGTACACACATACACAGGTACACACATGAACAGGTACACGCATGAACAGGTACACGCATGAACAGGTACATGCATGAACAGGTACACGCATGAACAGGTACACACATACACAGGTACACACATGAACAGGTACATGCATGAACAGGTACACACATACACAGGTACACACATGAAGAGGTACACACATGAACAGGTACACACATTAACAGGTACATGCATGAACAGGTACACGCATGAACAGGTACACGCATGAACAGGTACACACATACACAGGTACACACATGAACAGGTACATGCATGAACAGGTACACATATTTACAAAGTTTTTTGAGAGCAGCAAAATAACCATAGAAACAAAGAAAGATGGTTTCAGCTTCCTTTTATGGTAAGGAGCATGAGGAACTGCTGAGTCCTGGCTGTCCTAACGAGTCCTCTAGCGCGGGATCTGTCGTGACTTTGCACAAAGCTGATGTGTCTCCTTGCAGGACCACACCATCCCTTCATCCTGGCAGCAGGCTGTTTTGATGCCCCCCCAATCTACTCCGGTTTCATTGTTGTTGCTATGACAAATATCCCGACAGAAAGAAAGACAGGGAGAAACGAGGTTCACTTGGCTCGCAGTTCCAGGCTACAGTTCATTACGAGGAAGTCAAGGTGGGAACTTGAGGCCGGTTGTATCACGTACACAGTCTGGAGCAGAGAGAAACAGATGTACTTACCCTTGCTTGGCTGCTTGCTTGCTTTCAGTTAACTTTCCCTTTTCTTACCCTACTCAGGACCCCTTGCCAATGGAATGATGTTGCTCACAGTGGGCTGGGTCTTCCAGAATCAATTAGCAATCAAGATCACTCCCACAGATGTGCCCACAGGCCAATCTGATCCACATTCCTCATTAAAACTCTCTTCCCAGGTGATTCTGGGTCATACCAAGTTGACCAGTTAAAACCAAGTAGTGCACCATGACACACCAGCGAGGGTCTGCAGTCAGAAGGCTGTGGAATCTGGCAGCTGGAAGTGGTTTCTGCTCTAATCACACTCTGTCTGGGAGTACCTTTCCACCCATAACTTGGGGAAGTCAGAGGCTGGGGTGGAGGGGCTCAGTCACGTTTGATGTTTGTAGGTAACAGGAGGCTAGCTTTAGTTCTGGTTGGAAGAGCAGTTCCCGGCTTCTGGCAGGAGAAGGAAGGTAGAATGATGTGACTCAGTCTCCTGGAAAGAACACTGTAGACAGAATAGAAAAGAAACTCACTGGAGGACAGCTATCCTGTGATTCTGAAGACCTAACATCATTTCATCGTATACTTCTCACAAGCCAGCAGTGACAGTTTTCTACTGAGTTTTGGTCTGCTGGCAGAGCAGTGGGGTACAACCTTCCTTTAATGTGCAGGAGCAAGGCCCAGATTTGTTCTTGGAGCTCCCTCTGGTGGCAAAGATGGAAATGATCCAGTTCTGGGTTTGGGGGAAGCTCAACTTGCTAGAGGCCTTTCTGAGGACTCTGGGGAACAAGAGGAGGAAAGACCCTCTTGCCTTTGGAGGATATGGCATGGGCTAGCTCTCCCCCTAAAGCAAATGCCTGCTCAAATTCTGAAGAACTGCAGTCCTCTGATGTCTGGCTGCTGATGTATGTGTGTGAGTGTATGTGTGTGTGAGAGTGTATGTGTGTGACTGTATGTGTGTGTGTGTGTGTATGTGTGTGTGTGTGGTATGTGTGTGTGTTGTGTGTGTGTCTGTGTGTCTGTATGTGTGTGTGTATGTGTGTGTGTGAGTGTATGTGTGTGTGTATGTGTGTGTGTGAATGTGTGTGTGAATGTGTGTGTGTGTGTCTGTATATGTGTGAGTGTATGTGTGTGAGTGTATGTGCGTGAGTGTATGTGTGTGTGTGTATGTGTGTGTGTGTTGTGTGTGTGTGTGAATGTGTGTGTGTATGTGTGTGTGTGTTGTGTGTGTGGTATGTGTGTGTGTGGTGTGTACGGTGTGTGTGTGGTGTGTGTGTCTGTCTGTGTGTGTGTGTGTGTGGTGTGTGTGTGTGTGTGTGGTGTGTGTATGTATGTGTGGTGTGTGTGGTGTGTGGTGTGTGTGTGTGTGTGTGTGTGTGTGTGTGTTGTGTGTGTGTGTCTGTCTGTGTCTGTGTGTGTGTGTGTGTGTGGTGTGTGTGTGGTGTGCGTATCTGTGTATGTATGTGTGTATGTATGTGTGGTGTGTGTGTGGTGTGTGTGTGTGTGTGGTGTGTATGTGTGTGTGTGTGTGGTGTGTGTGTGTGTGTGTGGTGTGTTTGTGTGTTGTTTGTGCCGCTGGCTTGAGTCCATTGTGCTTCTTTACCCGTCCATCCTGGTTCAGCCTACCTAGATTAGCTGCAGCCCTGTAACCATGTCATCACTTCCTGGCACAATGGATGGTCCTTGGATATCTTCCTTCATTTGGCCAGTCCAGAATCTGACCAAGTTTGACAACTCCAAACTGATGGCAGGTCACAGGGTGAAGCACCAGTCACCTCTGAGGCTGATACTGGGTGAGCAGCTGCACCCCACTTGTGACTAGCCCTGTGCCTCTCATGGTCTAGACAGGCTCTGACATCCTGTCAGCCCTGTGTGGTGCACAATTACTCTATCACTCTCAGGGTTCAAAGCTGTGACTTGAAGCTCCAGGACTAGAGGAGCAAACTCTCTTGGCTTAGGAGATGGGGGCTGGCAGCAGAGGGAGGCAGAAAGGGCTGGAGCTGCAGCTGCTGCAGCCAGCTGTTCTGGTCACGTCAGCACCTGCACCTGTATGAAGCTCAGGGAGCCCAAGGAAGCAAGAGGTTGTGTACAGACAATGGCTGGGCAAGCTCCAGGCCTAAGTTTCCAGCTGGGCTTTGGGCTCCAGGCTCTGGGCTCCAGGCTCTGGGCTCTAGGTTCTGGGTTCTGGGCTCTGGGCTCCAGGTTCTGGGTTCTGGGCTCTGGGCTCCAGGCTCTGGGTTCTAGGCTCTGGGCTCCAGGCTCCAGGTTCTGGGCTCTAGGCTCCAGGCTCCAGGCTCCAGGCTCCAGGCTCCAGGCTCCAGGCTCCAGGCTCTGGGTTCCAGGTTTTGGGCTCCAGGTTCTGGGCTCTGGGCTCCAGGCTCTAGGCTCTAGGCTCTGGGCTCCAGGTTCTAGATTCTGGGCTCCTGGTTCTGGGCTTGCTTTGATCTCTCTGATCGTTTCTGTATTTGTCAATAGACTGTCCGGATAGGTGGCTTTCTAGAAATCCTTCATACACACATAGACACACACACATAAACAGACATACAAATACACATAAGCACACACACACATATAGACACATATATATACACATACACAGACACAAACACACACATGTACACACTGACATGTATACACAAGTATAAGCACACATACCCACACACAGACACACATGCATAGACACAAACATATTTCGAATAGCTGATGGTTCGTCTTCATCGTCAGCTTGACTAGATGGAGAATCACTACGGAGACACCTCTGAGTGTGTCTGTGAAGGTGTTTCTAAGACCCTCCCTGAAGTCCTGGGCTGAATAAAACAAAGAAAGCAAGCAGAGACCCAGCTGTCATCAGTCTCTGTTTCTGAAGGAAGCACGATGTGACCAACGCCTCAAGCCCCTGTAGCCTTCCTGGCAAAGGCTGCTAACACCAACCCCCTTTCTTTAAGCTGCAGTTGTCAGGTGTTCACAGCAACTTACCCACAGTGTCTAGGTGGCCTGGGGATATCTGCGACCACACGCAATGACAGGGACAGCATCTGCCACCCAAGAGTATCTTCCTCATGGTCAGTCGGCAGCAGGCCACTGTCTGGACACTGCTGCCCTGTGGACAGTCTCTCTAAACTTGCAGAGTAGAGGAAAGAGTTTAACAAGGCTTGGTGCCTCTGGACACTGGGATTTACACAAGACGGATGACTTGGCTTTGTCCCTACTCTCCAGACAGTTGCTTAATGGCAATCTTGAAGTGGACCTAGAGCCCAATTATTTAAAGTCATTAGCAAGTTAACTCACAGATCAAAACATGCAGGGTTCTAAGTTCCACTGTGTTCTGGGTCCCTGTGTATTGATTAAAAAGGAGCGGGCAGAGGCTGGGGATGGCTTAGCCAGTAAAGTGCCTGCTATGGAATCTTGAAGACCTCATGATCTCCAGTCTCACAGTTGTAGCTCCAGCGGTGGGGTCTTGGAGATCAGCAGATCCCCAGGGCTCTCTGACAGCCAGTGGAGACCAGCAGATCCCCGTACTCTCTGACAGCCAGTGGAGACCGGCAGATCCCCGTGCTCTCTGATAGCCAGTGGAGCCAGTGGAGCCCAGCAGATCCCCATGCTCTCTGACAGCCAGTATAGCCCCATCAATGAGCCCAGGACTGTTTCAAAGAACAAGCTGGATGACAGCAGAAGAACTATACTCAAGATTGTCCTGGGGCCTTCACACACAAGCATACTCACACACGTATGTTCACATGTTCCACATTTATATGAACATGCACTGCTCCCCCTCCTCGCACACATAAATAAACAAGGAGAGGGAAGGGCGTTGAGCCCAGGTGTCGCTGGTGGATAACGAAGTTATCCACTGTGTGTGTGTGAGTGTGTGTTATCCTCTGTGTGAGCAGAATCCTTTTTTTTTTTTTTTAACTGAGGTAAGGTTTACAGGGCAGAAAACACACCTTTCAAGTGCAAACAAGTCAGTGGGCTTAGCACATTGACACACGTGAGAGCCTAGATCCACTAAACACGTCTCTCCTCACTCAGAGTATTCGACGGAGTACAGGGGTCCATTTTGGCTTACAGTTGGAGGGATGCAATCTGTCACGGCGAGGAGGATGTGACAGCTGAGACGGCTGTGGTCCACTGAGGGAGATGCTTGCGGCAAAGCTGCCTGCCTCACGTCTCCACCAATCAGGAAGCAGAGGAAGCTGCAGCAGGAAGTGGGACCTGGCCATAAGCCTTAAGCCCCGCCCCTTAGCTGTCCACTTTCTCCAGCTGGTCCCCATCTGCTAAAGATTCCAGTCTCCCCAAGCAGCAACACCAGCTGGGGAACAAGTGTTCAAACAGATGATGGGGAGTGCGAATGTTGGGGACCATTCCATTTCCAAACTGTAACAACCCCTTTGACCCAAAGATGTCCTATACGGTCTTTTTAATTTTATTTTTATTTATTTGTTTTATTTGGGACAGGGTTTCTCTGTTGTAACTCTGGCTGTCCTGGAACTCACTCATAGACCAGGATGGCCTTGAACTCACAGATCTGGCTGTCTCTATCTCCTGAGCGCTGGGATTAAAGATGTGTGCCACCACCGCCGGGCTTTCTTTAAGTTTTTGATGATTACGAGCTTTAGAAAGGAGCACCGTTGGGAGAAGAACACAAGCTCCAGGTCTAACCACTTCTGGCAACTCCTTAATTTTTTCTTCTGACTCTACTGTGGATTTTGAGACTTGTGAGCTGTCCCTGAAGATGTAGAATTGACCCGTTCTTCTTCCACACTTACGTTGATCAAAGACCCCTGGGTTCTTGGCACTGCCGGCTGTTCTCAGCTGGAGAACCTCCAGCCTCAGCACTGGGCAGCCGCACATCCTGCCTGCAGGAAACACATTTGTGGACGCTGGACTTCCAGTTGGTGGAAAACTCCAGGCTCCTCCACTTCTGCCTCTTAGAGAATGTGAATCAGTGCACGGCATCAATTATTCATCTCAAAGCTCAGGCTCTGAAGTGGACAATGGGCTGGAGAAACGGCAGCAGCCTGTTCACCCCGCACTGGGCTTGGACCCTTGCTTGTCTCCTCAATGGCTGGATCGCTCTCACTAATATGAAAACATTAATTATTTAGGTCTCTTGGGAACCAATTTAACTTGTGCAGAAATTTCAGTGCAATCCTTCATTTTCTTCTCCAACATGATTAATTGCACCAAAGGCCACAAGAAAGATTCTATGTCCACACCTTCTCTCTCAGCAGGCAGCACCCTGAGTGGTCCCAGCACTAAGAGGAATCACTCGGCGGTCTCCTGGTGCTCAGCCACTGCCCACACCTGAAATAGCAGGCTGTAGGAAGTCAGTCAGCCCTAGGTTTCCTCCTAGGAGCTGCTGCTCTTTGTGGCCTGCTCTTCAGTGTGTGTGTGTGTGTGTGTGTGTGTGTGTGTGTGTGCGCGCGCGCACGCGCATGCATGTGTGCGTGCGTGTGAGTACAGGTGCCCATACAGGCCAGGAAAGCTGGATCCCTGGCTCTGGAGTAACAGCGTACACACACCATGGTGCTGTTTAGGGCTCAAAGGACATTGTAGGAATTAGTTCTCTCCTCCCAACAGGTGGGTCCCAGAGATCAAAGGTAGGTGGCCAGGCTTGGTAGCAAGTCCATTTATCTTTTAAGTCATTTCACTTGCCCCAATTTCATTTTTAAGATCAGTAAGGCTAAGCAAAAACCAGATGGTTCAGCTACACTGTATTCCTTAAAGTAGGGACACAACCAGCACTCCACGCTGCAGGTGCACCTGTGACAATCACTGAGCCTGCACTGACCAACACCCCACGCTGCAGGTGCACCTGTGACAACCACCCAGTCTGCACTGGCCAACACCCCACGCTGCAGGTGCACCTGTGACAACCACCCAGTCTGCACTGACCAGCACCCCATACTGCAGGTGCACCTGTGACAACCACCTAGTCTGCACTGACCAACACCTCATACTACAGGTGCACCTGTGACAATCACCCAGTCTGCACTGACCAACACCCCACGCTGCAGGTGCACCTGTGACAATCACCCAGTCTGCACTGACCAGTGCCCCATGCTGCAGGGGCACCTGTGACAGCCGCTGAGCCTGCACTGACCAACACCCCACGCTGCAGGTGCACCTGTGACAACCACCCAGTCTGCACTGACCAGTGCCCCATGCTGCAGGGGTACCTGTGACAGCCGCTGAGCCTGCACTGACCCACCTCGTCAAGTAAAATCCACAGAAGGATTCGCGTCTGTCCTGTATAGTCCACAAGCATAGAGGAGTAAATCATGATATTCACCTACATACAATACCACACAAAACAGTTTCAGTAAAAACAATCTCTGCACTCTGGGCAGAGATGGCTCAGTGGTTAAGAGCACATGCTGCTCTTGTACAGTCAGCTGTAACTCCAGTCTAGGGCATCAACACCCTCTCCTGGCTCCTCGGGAATGTGGCATGGCACACATGCACGTGTCCATACACAGGTTCTCAATTTAGAAAACAGATAAAAACCCTTCATGCTTGGTCTGTCTACTCCTCTTTCCTCTCTCAGCCCTGGAAACCTCTGCTATTTCTTCTGATTTCACAATATCACCTTTTCTAGAGTGCCACCCGGTTGGTATCACACAATATGTGGCCTTTTAGATTGGCTCATTTTACCTGACAGCATGTCATTGTGAGGCTTCTTAGCTCAGTTTTGGTGCTAGATAAAATTCTACTATCCTGAATGTACCAAGATTTATTTATTCATTTGCCCATTGAAGGACGTCCTGGTTGCTTTCAAGCTTTGACAATTATGTGAAGTTGTTGTAAGCATCTGTTCATTTTTCAGTATCTACCTACTTACCATCTATTTACTTATGTGTCTATGTGTGCACGTGTTTAAGTGTGTCTGAGTGCCACAGTACACTGGGCCAATCAGAAGAAAACTTTTGGGAGTCAGGTCATTCCGCCAATCATGTGGGGTCCTGGGTATTGACAGGTGGTCAGCCTTGGTGGCAAGTGCCTCTACCTGCTGAGCTATCTTTCAGGCCCCTAAGCAATGATTTCTTTTTCAGTTTATTTGAATAAATATCAACAGGGTATGGGGGCTGAACTATATATTTAATTTTTAAAGAAACTGAGTTTTCTAAAGCAGTTGTCTTAATTTCTTTTACTTTTGCTTTGATAAAATATCTGACCAACAGTTTAAAGGAGAAACAGCTGTTTCTGTTAGCTGTTTCAGCTCGCTTGCTGAGACACAGTCGTGGGTGTCCTTGAATTGGTTCTTACCTTCTGGGCAGCAGACACCTCCTAGATATTGCATTTCCTGGTGGACTTTGTGGCCAAGGGTGGTTGTCAGCAAGTTATCCTCGAATGGATATGGCTTAAGAAAATCCATTACCAGGCACATCCCCTCTGTCCCTTCCTCCTAAGCTGGAGAGGAGATATACCTAGCTAAGGCTTCAACTTTAACTGTGCAGAAGAGGTCAATGCACCAAGGAAGTTGTTTCCTCCTGGTTTTTCCAATTTAGCTAGTCTCGAGCGGGACCTGAGAGCTTCCATGTCTAACAAGTTCATGGTTATTGGTTGAAGAGCCTCAATTTGCAAACCACTACCCTGTGGAGCCACAAGAAAGTGCTATCCATACAACTGGTCTCTGGTAGCCAGAGACCAGCATGTTTATGATGCAGAAGTTTATTTTTAGTTATATATAAAATAATTATTTTATGCACTGTTGGGTGTGGGGCTGGCTAGGGTGTTTTGTTTGCAGGTGTTGGATTTCTGTGGGGGTTGTTTAGTTTCTAATGATCTGCATGTGCTATCAGTAGAACACCTGAGGAGTTCTGAAAGACTAAAAACACCTGAGCTCAGAGGCTTAAGGTTCCACAGTCCAGTATGGCGCTGCCCATAACAGTAGTTCCCTCTGCTGAAGTTGGCAGGGTTTACATCTATGAATATGCTTCCTTGCTGAGGCACACAGTAAGTGTACTACTACAAATGGTGCACCAACGTAGGGCAGGACATCACGCCAGCTAATACAGCATGGAGGTAAGGAAGAAGAAAAGGAAACTGTGGACCTCACAGAGTCTGGTAAAGCATGCTCAGGGAAGCTACCAGAGGATTAAGGTATTAATTGAAGGCTCCTGAAGGAAGAAGAGAGAAAGAAAGGGAGATAAGCCGCTATGAAGAGAAAGTTGTGGAAATTAAGTGAGAAAGAGGGCTCAAAAGTGAGAGCCACAGAATGGAGCCTTTAGAGATAAAGAATTCAGCTGGGAACAGGAAAAAGCAAGGTGCTTACTGCTTTCTCTGATCATGGAGCCAACACACCTGCCTGCCGCTGGTGGCAGCGTGCTATTTCACAACCTGAGTTCTCTGATAGCTGTGCTGTACATGTGTGACGCTCAAGATGCTGTGTTTGAGATCTACGGAAGGGGTTATATGTTGTCCCTTAGCAGTGGTGAAAAAGAACGCCATGCTGGCAGAATATTTCAACTGGACCCCCTGCTGGCGTGGAAGCTCGGCTCAGAGCCAAAACGCTGCTTAGTTAAACTGACCAGTTTTTTGTTTTCTCATTTTTTTCCCTGCAAACCTGAGTAAGAGAAAGACAAGCTGTCTAGACACTGGTGATGGCGATGAGAACTCCCCCCACGAGGGAACCCTTCCTGCAGACAAGGACCAGTTGTTTTTCCAGAAAACCAGACTCTATCTTAAAATACTGACAGTGTTTCCTCAGGGTCAGCACACAGAAACTGTCTTCCCGAACCGGTTGTATTTCATGCTGGTAGCCGAACTTGGTACTGTCAAAGTCACCCAGGTGATACTAGTTTTAAAGGCATGAAAGAGTCTTTGGAAAGCAGCTGAGGCCTGGCACTATGAGAGGCCAGGAGAGGCCACTGGTAAACGTGCAGTCTCAGTAGCAGTTGAAGGCCCAAACTGAAGGGGTCAAGCAGAGAAATTGAGGTTTGGCACCATGAAAAGAGCCCAGGAGAGGCTGTTGGTGAAAGTGCAGCAGTTGCAGCAAGGAACTCCAGTGCTTTGGAGATGCCAGTGCCATGGGACGACCACCAAGAGCAGCAGCAGCAGCAGCAGTGGAGTGAAGCCAGCCAGTGCCTGGAGGACAAGCTTGTGTGCAGCAGAAAGCAGAGCAGAGAAGTGATCCAAGCCCTTTGGAGGAGCCCAGAAGACCGTGAGTGAATTCCAGATAATTGGATATGGATAATGTTTTTCTGCTGCCCAAAGACATTGTGAAAGCTCGATAGATGTTTGGTTTCATCTGGTCCTGGGCATTAACAACCCTCATGATTCTTCCTCTTATAAATAGTTTTGCTAGTGTAGTGTTAAATTGTTTTGTGAAGGTAAAGCATTTTTTTTATACAGAAAAGGGGAAATGTTATGGAAGTTTATTTTTAGTTGTGCTTAAAATAATTGTTTTTGTGCACTGCTAGAAAAAGGGACACATAGGCCTTGGCATTTTGTATTGTCTGCAGTTGCTGGGTTTCTGTGGGGCATGTTTGATTGCTTATGATCTGCACCTGAGGAGTTCTGAATCAATAAAACACCTGAGCTCAGACACTCGGGGTTCCACTGTATGGCTTTGGCCATGACAATGGTTCCCTCTGTGAATATGCCTCCTTGTCTTCTTGGCTGAGCCACCACAGCAGCCTTATTACTCCATATTTACATTCCTGTTAAGTCACTTATGATGGTTAATTTTGTGTGGATATGGGTGTGTATATGTATGTGAGTGTGTGTGCTTGGGTACACATGCATGTGTTGGAGGTCAGAAGACAACTCTAATCCTAGAACTCGCCAAGTAGGATTGGCCGGCTGCCTATCTCTGCCTCTCCAGCATTGGGATTGCAAGTGCACACCACCATGTCTGGCTTTTATTTATGTGTATGGATGTTTTGCCTGGATGTATGTCTATGTACCACCACATGTGCACCTGGTACCCAAGGAAGCCAGAAAGGGGTGTCAGATCACCTGGGACTGGAGTTACAGATGATTGTAAATTGCCCTGCAGGTGCTGAGATCTGAGCTCTTAACCAGTAAGCCATCTCTCGAGCCCCATGTCTGGCTTCTTAGAAAGTGGGTTCTGCAATTCCACTAAAATCAGGAACAAGACAAGGCTGTCCATTCTCTCCATACCTATTCAATATAGTACTTGAAGTTCCAGCTGGAGCAATAAGACAAGTGTAGGAGATCAAGGTGGGTACAAAGAAAGAAGTCAACATATCATGATTTGCAGATGGCATAGCAGTATAAATAAGTGGCCCTAAAAATTTCACCAGTGACCTCCTGTAGCTGGTAAATAGTTTCAGCAAAGTGGATGGATACAAGATTAACTCAAAAAACAAAAAACAAACAAACAAAAGCAGTAGCCCTTCTTATATACTAATAACAGACTGAGAAAGAAATCAGGGAAACAACACTCTTCACAATAGCCTCACGTAATATAAAACATCTTGGGGTTAACTGTAACCAAGCAAGCAAAAGACTTTTATGATAAAAACTTCAAGTCTTTGAAGAAAGAAATTGAAGAAGATATCAGAGAAAGATCTCCCATGTTCATGAATCAGTAGGATTAACATACTAAAATGATTATCTTACCAAAAGCAATCTACAGAGTCAATGAAATCCTCATCAAAAATGTCAACACAATTCTTTACAGATCTTGAAAGGACAATTCTCAACTTCATATGGAAAAACAAAAACCCCAGGATAGCTAAAACAATCTTGAACAATAAAAGAACTGTTGGAGGTATCACCACACCTGATTTCAAGTTGTACAACAGAGCTATGGTAATAAAAACCACATAGTATTGGCATAAAAACAAACATATTGATCAATAGAATCAAATTGAAGAGCCAGACATAAATCCACACACTTATTGACATCTGATTTTTGATAAAGAAGTCAGAAATACACATTGGAAAATAGCATCTTCAACAAAATGATGCTGGTCAAACTGGATGTCTGCATATAAAAGAATGCAAATAGATCCATGTTTATCACCCTATACAAAACTCGAGTCCAAGTGGATCAAAGACCTCAACATAAAATCAGATACCCTGAACCTGACAGAGGAGAAAGTGGGGAAGAGCCTTGAATGCATTGGCACAGGAGACAACTTCCTGAACAGAACACCGATCGCTCAGGCACTAGGATCAACAATTAATAAATGAGACCTCATGAAACTGAACAGCTTCTGTAAGGCAAAGGACACTGTCAACTAGACAAATCGGCAGCCTACAGAATGGGAGAAGATTTTTACCAACTTCACATCCAATAAAGGACTAGTGTCCAAAATATATAAAGAATTTAAGAAACTAAATAACAAAAAACAAAAAACAAATAAGCCAATTAAAAATGGGGTACAGATATAAGCAGAGAAATCTCAATAGAGGAATCTAAAATGACTGAGAAACATATAAAGAGATGTAGAGTGTCCTTAGCCATCAGGGAAAAGCAAATCAAGACTGCTGGGAGCACTGGAGGGGGACAGCAGCCAGCTCTGGTGCTTCAGGAGGACAGTCTACTGTTTAGACAAGGCGACGGTAGGTTTTTACCTTGGCCTTCCAGGAGATTGTCTCCTGAATGCCCTTTGCCACTGCTGGGCCTTATTGTGCTTGTTGCTACCATGGTCTCTTTGTGTCTCTTGTGGTATGAATGTTCTATGGAGGTCTCAACCCCTCACTGGGCAGTGTTACTGGCACACATAACAATGGTGATGAATTTCCCTTGAGCAATGCCACTTGGGCAAGGCAGTGCCACTCAGTTGAATTGGTGATTCTATTGAAATTTCAGGAAAAAAAAAACTAATCAATAACATCACATTAGGGTGTTTTGCCAAGCTTATTTGAGACAAGTACCTGGGGAACTACATAGGAAAACACATTATTGGTAGCTGACGTCTTGGTCAGGGTTAGCAAAGCTTGGCTTTGGCTAGGGCCCATGGGAGAAACAGGCCTAGGTATAACAAATGAGTTCCAGTGCCCACTGCTAAGTTTGAACTTCCATGACCACAATTAATTTGATATTTCCTAGTTGTTACAATTATAAAATTACTGATGAGTTTTTTATGTGTGCCTTGGGGACATAAGGCTATGAGGCATGCAGACTGCACAGACTCTCCTCTACCTACGACAAACCTTAAGACCCATGACTAGAAGCTTTTTAGTTAATAACAAACTTGTTTCACAGTGTTAACTAAGTAAGAATCGTGTACATTAGGGTACTGTGACGTCAGTGCTAGGTTCCCTAGCAACCTGGCAGCTACAATAGAAGCTGGCTGTGAAATGACTTGGCTTGCTTAAACTCTGTTAACCTATAGTAGAAAAGCTATCGCTTCCTAGGATACAGATGTACTATGGGGAGAAAATATGTGGGGAACTAGGTGTTCGCGTGTGGGTTTTAAGATAACTTGTTTTTAAAAATATGGAACTTGTAATCACTGAAATATAAAGCCTGTAATCATTATGTAAAGTTTAAATTTGTGATTAAGATGTGATTGCAATGTGATCTTTCCTTATGAGAGACCATATATATGTATATATATAATGTATATATATATATACATATGTGTATATATGTGTGTGTGTATATAGACATATATATACATGAAAACATATATATATTCATATATATATATATATATATATATATATATATATGGAAACAGACAGATAGGAGGAGTAGAAAAAGGAGCAGTGGGTGGGAAGAAACACCAGAGGAAGGAACAGCAGTAGGAGTAGAAGGAGCAGGAGTGCAAGGTGAAAAGGAGAGAGAAAAGCCTGAATAAAGAGAGATGCCTTGTCCCATCCGTAAGAGGGCATTATTTCACCCACTCTGCCTCTCCCTCCCAGGTCGATCAACTCTCCCTGGGGTTCGACCTCAGCACAAGACTACTTTGAGATGCCATCTTACACCCATCAGAATGACTAAGATCAATAACACAAGAGATGGATCACGCCGGCAAGGATGTGGAGCGAGGGGAACACGCCTCCATTGCTGGCGGGAACGTAAACTTGTACAGCCACTGTGGAAATCAACATGAGATTCTTCAGAAAACTGGGACTTGTTCTACCCGAAGACCCGGCTATACCACTCCTGGGCGCACACCCAAAGGACGCTCCGTCCTGCCACAAGGGCACCTGCTCAACTGTGTTCATTGCATCTTTATTCATAAAGCTGGAAACGAGAAGAAACCCAGATGTCCCTCAACCAAAGAACAGATAAAGAAAATGTGACACTACACAATGGAGCATTACTCAGCTATTTTGTTTTCCCTCACAAGTGGGTATTACTGTTAAGTAAATGACAACCAAGCTACAACCCATAGACTCAGAGAGGTTGGGGAAAGAGGAGGGGTCTAGGGGAGCAGGGATCTCCCTGGGAGGGGGAAATAGAACAGGCTTTAAAGGCTGACTGTGGATGGGTGGAGACAGGAGTGGGGGGATCAGTGGGGGAAATGGGGTGGAGGAGAGAGTGCCAGGAGAGACAGCTGGAATTGGGGGGGGTGCACTTAGAGGGGTGGAAACCTAGTGCAGTGGAACTTCTTGGAATCTGTGAGGGTGACCCCAATGAGGAGTCCTAGCAATGGGGGATACAGAGTCTCAACTGGCCATCTCTTGTCACCAGTGAGGCTTCTAATGGAGGGCCTGGGTTGTATTCGGTCGAGTTGATGGACAAGGGGGTCCCATGGAAATCTCTAAACAACCCAGGCTGATGCTAAGACAAAGGGCTGCTCTCTGCAAACTGACATCAGGGCTCCATTGCCAAGAATAATACCCGCACAACTCACTTGACATGAAGTTGAGGTGGTGCCTACATGGAGCCCTCACTCCTATGTTTTAGTATGTTTCGTGCAGGAAGGGTCTCTGCAGGCTACCAAAAGAGAAACATGGACTCCAACCCAGCCACAAAACCTTTGACCCACAGTCTATCCTACCTGCAAAATAGGCTAGGGCAATGTTGGCACAGAACTCGTAGGAGTAGCCAACCGCTGCCTGATTGACTCAAGGCCCACTCCACTAGAAGGAACCTATCCTAGACACTACTTGCGTAACCAAGAACCAGAGACTAAAGGCTGGGCTGTGGTGGTACACGCCTTTGATCCCAGCACTTTGGAGGCAGAGGCAGGCAGATCTGTGTGAGTTCAAAGCCAGCCTGGACTACAGAGACAGTTCCAGGACAGCCAGGCCTACACAAAGAAATCTTGTCTCAAAAAACAAAAAATAAACAAACAAAAAACCAGAAAGGAAGGAAGGAAGAAAAGAAGGAAGAAAGAACCAGAAACTAGATAGCCCAAGGACATAAGGTAAAATCAAACACTACAGGTCTAAAAAAAATCAGGAA
The DNA here is from genome assembly GCA_026225945.1 of Cricetomys ansorgei. Lineage (NCBI taxonomy): Eukaryota > Metazoa > Chordata > Mammalia > Rodentia > Nesomyidae > Cricetomys > Cricetomys ansorgei. The sequence continues at coordinate 1,912,444 of JAMJFZ010001258.1, read as the reverse complement.
AATGATTCCTAATGATAATCTGCTACACTGGCAGATCAGTGCCTTATTCAGTCGTCGTGAGAGAGCCTTCCTCCGCAGAAGATGGGAACACTTGCAGAGACCCATAGCCACACATTATGTGGAGAGAGAGTCTAAATTGGAGGAATCCCTGAGGAAGAGGATGTGAAAAATGTACAAAAGCCAGAAAGGATGGAGGACACCAGGGGACCAAGGCCCTCTGAATCAACTAAGCAAAGCTCATACGAACTCACAGAGACTAAAGCAGCGCATATCAGGAGGGGGGAGAGTTGGAGGGAGAGAATACATGAATAAAATAAAAAATAAAGCAGAAAACGCAGGGCCTACATGGCCTGCACCAGGTCCTCTGCATTTATACTATAGCTATTAGCTTTAGTATTTTTATGGGATGCTTATTGTGAGAACAAGGGAGTCTCTGACTCGCGTGCCTGCTCTCAGCGCTCTTTTCCTCATGTTGGGTTGCCGTGTCCAACTTCAATATGATGGTTTTTGCTTCGTTTTAGCATACCTTATTCTATTAATTTGGTGGTTGTCTCTTAGAAGCCGGTTCTTTTCTAATAAGGGACAGAAAGAGAGTGGATCTAGAGGGGAGGAGCTGGGGGAGGAGCTGGGGCAGGAGCTGGGGGAGGAGCTGGGAGGAGCTGGGGGAGGAGATGGGGAGGAGCTGGGGGAGGAGATGGGGGAGAAGATGGGGGAGGAGCTGGGGGAGGAGATGGGAGGAGCTGGTAGGAGCTGGGGGAGGAGCTGGGGGAGAAGATGGGGGAGGAGATGGGGAGGAGATGGGGGAGGAGCTGGGAGGAGAAACTATAATCAGAATATATCATATGAGGAATGAATCAATTTTTCAATAAAAGGGGGAAAAAAAGACTAGAATGAGCTTCTTAGTCAGGCCCCAGTGGTTATCACTTATCTCTCTGGCCTCTAGGTTTTCCCTTTCTAGCCTGCATTGCTCCTATTAGGAAAGGAGGATATAAAAACACATCCAGAAGGGACAAATAAAGTCTACACCTATCTGCAAAAAATAAGAAAAGGGGGCTCTGGGGAATCAAACTCAGGTCTTGCTGCTCACAAGACAAACACTTCATGACTGGGCTGTCCTTCAAGTCCAGTGATGGTTAATTTTATATGTGAACTTCCCTGGACCACGGGACTCTCGGGAAACGGGTGCACTGTTGTTCCCATGGTGGGTTTGGGGGTCTCTCCAGAAGATATTCTGGAGACCATTCTCACCAAAATGGGTGAGTATCATCCATCTACCGAGGCTCTGAACAGGGTAACGTGAGGAAGGAAGAGTTCGCTCTCAGTTTGTGCTGGGACTTCCATGCTCTTTTGCATGGGAACTCTGGGAGACCGGAGCTCCAGCTTGGGGGCCTTCCAAGTCCAAGCCTTAACCTAGTAATCGACCCTCTCCACTCCCAACTGCATCATCCTGGGCTCCAGACTGTCCCACGGTGGACACTTCCTGGTAGATCTACGTATGTCTATCAGGTTTTCTTCTGCTGCTATGATGAAATACCTTGATGACAACACAAGGGAGAAAGATTACATCCTGGCTCACAATTCCCTATTGGTAGAGTCCATCATCCGTCATGGTGGGGAAGACACTGAGTAGGAGCAGGAAGCTGGCTGGTCACATTGTATCCACACTCAGGAACGGAACAGAACAGAAAGTAGAGTGAGGCTGTAATCCCCAAAGCCTGCCTCAAATGAGATACCCCCTCCAGAAGGCTGCACCTTCTAAAGGCTCCATAAACTCTCCAAACCGTGCCGCAAGCTGGCGACCAACTGCTCAAACCTCCGAGCCTATACTCAACCGTGGCAGCATCCTGCACAGCTCTCTAAGTACCACACTGGTGTGTGGATTTTTGGTCCACTCTCCCCATCTAGCATGCTGGTCTAGGTGAAGAACTGGTATTTGTGTGCAGGGGGTGCCAGTGACTGCCGTAATCTTCCTTTCTGGAAGACGGCATGTCTTTCAAATTTTATTTATTTACTTACTTGTTAATTGAGACAGAGTCTCTTGTAGTCTAGGCTGGCCTCCAGCTCACGTAACTGGGGACATCTTGGACATCTATTCTTTCATCCATCTCACAAGCGCTGGGGATTACGAGCATATGCCAGGACACCAGGCTTCTGCAAGGCTGGGAACAGGACCCAGAGCTTGATTCATGCCAGGCAAGCTCTAGCCTTGCACATCTGTCTTTTCTGAGGGAACTGTCCTTATCTTGTTAATTCTGTGGCAGGCCACAGAACCTCTTCCCAGGGCAGAGTCAAAGGGCCAGCGGTAGAGATTTAAGCAGAAAGTGGTCCTCTGGAGGCTGCACGTGTGGGCAGGTGAGGTCAAATCAGCAAGCCTTGGAGGTCGGCCTTTCAATCCCACCCTCGTCCTACCAACCTTTTATATTGAGACTTTCTTCCTTCAGTTCCCACACTCTGCCCTGCAGCGATTAAAGCTGTAGGATACAAATAGAAAGTTGGCTGTACAACTTGATTGCCACACAGCAATTTGATCTCTAGGAATCAATGCCATGTTTAATGTAGGCGTGTAATTGGCTTCTCTTTATTTTCAAAAGAATCGGTGGGTTATTTGTGCTTGAGCAGCTCGGTCCCTGAACGCCAATATGAGCGAGAGAAGGGGGATGGGAGGGGAGGAGAGATTGGAGAAGAATATGGCGCAGGGTCCCTAGCAGAACTGTACTGTTCCCTTGTCTTGGCCCATTCATGTTTCTGTAACAAAAGCCACACGCTAGGTACTTTATGAAGAACAGAAACTAATTTTCACAATTCTGGAACTAGAAGTCCAGGTCAAGTTGTCAGTGTCTGGTGAGAGCCAATCTACTGACAGCAGCTCTCACAATGGCATCTTCTTGTGGCAGAAGGAAGAAGGCTGGGTTAGTTCTTTTCAGCCCGACATGAAGGCAACCAATCACTTTACTGAGATTTAATAAACTCTAAAGAACTCTTCTTTTTTATGATTACTTCTTACTATTTTGTGTAAATCTGTGAACCATGTACGTATAGTTCCTGTGGAGGCCAGGAGATCTGTTGGACCCCTTAGAGTTACAGTCAGCTGTGAGCCCTGTGTAGGCGCTAGGAATTGACCCCAGGTGCTATAGAAGAGCAGCCAGTGATCTTCACTGCTGAGCCATCACCGCTCTCCAGCCATGGGAGTCTATTTCTTCAAAACAGTTTTTAAGATTTATTCATTATTATCATTTGTATGTGTGTATGTGTGTGGTGTGTATGTATGTGTGTATGTATATGTGTGTATGTGTGTGTGTGTGTATGTATGCATGTGTGTGTGTATGCATGCGTGTATATGTGTATGTATGTTTGCATGTGTATGTGTATGTATGTATATGTATGTGTGTATGTATGTGTGTGTATATGTATGTGTGTGTATGTGTAAGTGTTCATGTGTGTATAAGTGTGTATATATGTGTGTGTATGTATGCATGTGTATGTGTGAATATATGTATGTATGTATGTGTGTGCATGTGTGTGTAAATGTGTGTGATTTGTGTGTGTGTGTATGCATGTGTATGTGTGTGTATATATATGTATGTATGTGTGTGTATGTATGTGTATATGTATGTATGTGTGCATATGTGTGTGTATGTATGCATGTATGTGTATGTGTGTATGTGTGTGTATGTGTACACGTACCAGAGCATACATGTGGACATCCAAGGATGACTCACAGAAGTTGGGTTTCATTTCACTGTGTGGTTTGGGGTATTGAACTCGGGTTGTCAAGCTTGGCAGCAAGCCCTCTTATCTGCTGAGCCATGAGGGGGTCTCTTTGTAGTCACCCCAAATAGAGAGGGTAGTGACTCACCAAAGAAACAATCCCACCCACGTCCAGCTTGGTGAACAGAGTCTCTTGGAGGGACCTTGTGGAGGTCTCAAGTGGGTAGTCACAGACTGTGTTTCCAGCCAGCAGTGGCCATGCCATGGCCCAGATGGAGTTTCCTAACAAAGAATTTGGGAGGACAATTATATTCAATCCATAAAGCCCCTAATCCTGGTTAGAAATTGGTTTTGGCTGTGGAGGCACTGCTGGCTTTCCCCACGTCCTGTCCACACTGTATCTGCCCAGAGTGAGGCACAGTGTTGGTCTCAGCAGCCCAGGAGCTTGGTTTTGCTGTACTGGCACTTGTGTCAACAAAACCCCTCTAGGGGAGGAAAAACCTCAACAGATAGGAAGTTTAGGCTAGGTGGTGACTCAGTCTGCAAGGTGCTTGCCTTGCAAACATCAGGACCTGAGTTCAAGAATCATCATTAAAAAAAAAAAAAAGAAAGAAAAAAGCCAGCCACGGCGGCGCCTGCTTGTGAGCCAGTATGGGGAGGCAGAGACAGGTGGATCTCTGGGGCTTCCAGACCAGCCAGCCTGGCTTATTCGGCAAGTTCCTGGCCAGTGAGAGACCCATACAGGGCCTAGCACTTTGGAAACAGTGGGTCTACAGATACACTGATTCTTATTCCTGTTGTCCAGTATGCCAGGACTGCCGGGGCAAGAGGGGTCCGAACTACTCAGAAGGACAGTCATTTGACTAAGAACTGAATATCAGGTTCGGTACCTGGAAGCTGAAGCTGCAGTTTCAGAACAGGAAAGGCGGAGCAGAGCACAAACCCACTGAAGTCCTCCCAAAGTCCCCGCCAGCAGTTCTGGCGCTGATCAGGTGGATCAATAGCAATTTGGGGCGCTAGGAGGGGCGCCATCCCAGTTGTTTCTGTGAGCTGAATATGATGGGTTCCGGCTGCTTCCCGGGTCCTCTGGGAAGCTCGAGCGCACACCATCCACTTAGGGCTGGAGCCTGGCCATTCTCCGGCCACTCCCACCTTCTTCCACCAGGCTCTGGGCTGGATGCTCCAGCCTTCTCCACACACTCCTCCTGTCCTTCCCTGAGCTGCTCCAAGAGAATGGAGGCCGAGGAGCCACCTGAGGCCAGGAGATGCTGCCCTGAAGCCCTGGGCAAGCTTCTGCCAGGCCTCTGCTTCCTCTGCTGCCTGGTGACCTACGCACTGATGGGTGCTGCTCTCTTCTCTGCGGTGGAGGGCCGCCCTGACCCAGAGGCAGAGGAGAATCCTGAGTTGAAGGAGTTCCTGGACAAACTGTGCAGCATCCTGAAATGCAACAGGACAGGTAGGTGCCTCTGGGGGTTACTACCTTACAGCTGCCTTGGCAGGAGGCTGTGAGCAGCTTGCCTGTACCCTCACTCCTGAGAGAATTAAGGAAATGACTTGCCTGAGTCTCACTTTTCTTCTCTGGGCAGTGAGGAGATGCACAGACACCCTCCCAGGGGTGCAATAAAGTAAGAGCCACTAGCAGGTGCTCTTAAGGCCCAGCTTTCTTTCCCCATGCCTTGGGCTCCCAGCCCCACCCAGCCCCCAGGGTGGATGCTGGAGATTCGGTGCAAAGGGCTGGGTGAGCGGTGCAGCTCCAGCTTTGAGACTGAAGCAACCAAACTGGGTTTGGATCCGCAGGGTGAACAAGCTGAGTCCTATTTCAGTCTGTTTGTAGTGGGCTAGGGGTGGGGAGTAGGAGTAGAGACTGCGACTGGTGCAAACCAGGTTGTTGTCTTCGCTTAGTGTGTGTGATCTACGGCAGTAGAGCCCTGGCAGTCTCCTAGAGAGAAGGGGACAGACCATCTGAGAACCCTTCGGAAATCAGAGAGGCAGGAGAGGCTCAACAGGCATCCTCGGTGCCTTTCATTTGTGTTTCATTCCTTGTTGGTCCTGCAAAGGCATAATCAACAGAGCAAGAGGAGCTAAGATGGAAGGTATAGACACCAGGACAAGAGAAAATAAAAGGGTAAAAGATGAATGAAAACAAACCAGACTCTGACAACCAGGGGAAGAAAAGGGTTCAAGCCCGCTTCCCTCCACAAGTGGCCGTGCGCGACCTCCGCACGCTGCTGCTCCCCAGGTGGGACCCACTGGAAGCTAGCCCAGAGAGGGAGTCTTCCTCTGTGGAGGGTCTCTCATCTTCTATCTTTGGCATAGTGACAGTTCTGCTCACGGGGATATTGAGGTGCTGCTGGGACGCTCGGGGCTCCCTGCACCAGCCCACACCTCAGATTCACCCAGGGATCCGTCTGAAGTACACATGGACCAGGCTCTCCCGGGCTGGGCTGGAAATCTTATTTGTAAAGGGGGTCCTGGGTGCACAGCAGAGTGTGCAGGCCCTGAGCGCTGGGGAGTGAAGTGCTGATGTGTTGGCTAACCGCCATCATGCATTTCCTCACTTAATCCTCCCCAGGCCTCCTCACTTTGAGTAAGCTCTGGAAGGCCACGTAGCTTTCAAAGTTCATACTCGGGAAAAACAAGACAGGAATTCTATTCCAGGCACCTGCTTCTTACCACCAGGTCACACTGCTTTGCAAATGGAGAAACTGAGGCTCAGAAAGAAGCCCTTTGTCTAGAGCTAGAAGAAGTAGTCAGGGTGAGTCTGGATGTCAGAGTCTGGATTCCCAGACTTGTGCCATTCGATTCAAATGAGTGTGACTTCCTCTGTGGGCCAGGCTCTGTGCCATCCTCTTAGCCCAGGGACCAAGGCTTCCCTTCCCCGGAGACAGCCTCAGGCCGCAGCTGGGAGCTCAGCTGCTCACCAAGGCTTGAGGGAGCAGTGCCTTGCTTCTCGCCAGAGCCTGGCTTGCTGAAACCCCTTTGCTTCCAGCTTACAATTCCACAAGAGAGACAGTGGAGGCTTTTATTCCTCTTTAAAATGAATAAAGATGGCTGGACATGTTGGTAGAGGACTATAATCTGAGTACCCAGCAGGCAAAGATGGGAGGATTGGTACAGATCAGAAGCAAGCCTGTGCTATGTAGCAAGTTCTAGGCCAACCAAGGCTCAAACAATAATAACAGCAACAAAACCCCAAGGACCCAAATAAAAACAAAGCAAACAAAATAAAACATGAAAGAAATGGTTCAAATGTTAATAATCCTTCAAAGGGCTGAGGCAGCAGTCAGTCAGGAGAGTGCTTGGCTGGCGAGCACAGAGGCCTGGGTTCCACAACACCAGGTAGACCAACCACGATGGCCCAGCACCACAAACACCAACCACAGTGGTCCAGCACCACAAACACCAACCACAGTGGCCCAGCACCACAAACACCAACCACAGTGGCCCAGCACCACAAACACCAACCATGATGGCCCATGCCTGTGTTCCCAACACTTGGGAGGTGGAGTCAGGAAGATCAGAAATTCAGGTTATCTTTGGTTATTACAGCATTGGAGGTCAGCTTGGGCCCTCTCAAAAAAAAAAAAAAAAAAGAAAGAAAGAAAGAAAGGAGGAAGGAAGGAAAGAAAGAAGGGAAGAAAAGGAAAAAAGAAAAAAAAAAGCCAGGCCCCTAAGGTTGCTGAGCTCAGGCCACACCCAGGCCCCCGGGGACTAGGGGACCTCTTAGTCTCCATAGGCACCAGCAGCTGGATCTAAGCTATGGAAGAGTTCTCAAGGGGGGCTTTGATGGCCAGGCTGCAGGGTTGCCAGGGACAGTGGTGATGGGAGTGGGGGTGGAGGTGTTGTTGGCCGGGTCCTCTCACTGGGCAGGACTGTCTGGACAAGAAGACCCCTTTCATCACTCTGGTCTCTCCCCAGTGGTGGAAGGCAGGCGGAAGGATCTGTGTGAGCATCTGCAGCAGATGAAGCCTCAGTGGTTCAAGGTGCCCGAGGACTGGTCCTTCCTGAGTGCTCTCTTTTTCTGCTGCACAGTGTTCAGCACAGTGGGTAAGTGCAAGGGCTCGCCCTGCTGCAGGTGACGCCTGCCGACACGGGCACCTGCTGGCGGGTGTGCTGAGACATCCTTTTCATCTACTACAAGGAACAGTGGTGGGCTTACCTCAGGAGCTGTTCCTGGAGCAGGGGTACAGGGGTAGAGCAGCAAGGAAGGCTGCTGCTGGGCCATAGGCCCTGGGGTAGGGACAAATTAGAAGACGGCATTCTTCCTTCCTCAGGTGATGAAGCCCTGTGTCTGGGCAGGGACCTGAGTGAGCAAGGTACAAGGCGGAGTGTGGTCCTTTCTGTACCCTGGAAGAGTGCTCATGCATGAAGCAGTTGGCCTGCTATACATGCCTGGACCAGCTGGGAACAGGAAGACATGGCTCTAGCCCACAGGCTCCTGGGCAGTCAGACATGCTCACGGGCACTGGCATTTCTGGCTTTATGGATAGGATGGGCAGGCTAGGGAGAGCAGTGAGGTTGAGGGTTGGAGAGAGAGGTGGTGCTGGATTCTTGGCCAGTGGAAGGTGACTTCCCAATAGTGAGTTCCTATGGAGACACCCAGTACTCCTGAAAATGTGGGCTTGGGGCTGGGGTGAGGGCTGGGACCAGAGTGGGTTTTAGACTCTTGGCATCTAGATGGCAGGTGACTCACTGGGAATGACCAGAGCTAGAGAGCACCAGAGCACCAGGATCCAGGATCTGAACACTGTAGTATGGTTTCCATGGCTACAAAAGTTGACACACAATTCTGACCACGTCCAGCTTCAGTCTGATGTTCACGGAGGTCCTGGGAATGGGGTGATGTGACCTCCACATTCTGAGCCCAGAGAGGTGAAGTCAGAGGCAAGGTCATGCAATGAATGGAATTGGTGCCTAGTACTGCTCCCCCAATGGTGGAACCCTGACCTGTGGGGTTGTGGGGTGCTGCAGTTCCTTGTCTTCTGCTCAGGAGGCTTGTGCAGCAAGGTAGCTCTGATTCCTGAGCCTCCCCCGGGTGCCTGAGCCTATGGTGGCCCTGGGAAGGGCAGAATTCCCAGAGAGGACGGAACTGGCCATATCTTGTTCTCGTACCTGATTTGTATGTATCCCCAGCCCCCAGGCTGAGGAAGGGTTTCTCATGCAACTGTCATCCAGAAGAGGCTCCTCTAGAACCCAGAGAGGGTGAGGGCTTGGGAGGAGACTTGTTCTCCACTATGAATAGCCACTCATTTAAAGACAGGTCTAAGAACCCCCAAAGCCATACACTCTCCTCTCAGAGGTCACACAAAGGCTAGATCCTGAATGACAAAGGACACAGGGGCTGGCATGTGGACACGGTCTCTTTCTTCATGTTGTCCTGCAAATGTGTAGCTGCATTTAAGATGTCCTAGTTTCTCTGGTGTGTGGTGTGTGTGTTTGTGGGGTGTGTGTGTGTATGTGTGTGTGTGGCCAAGCCCACAGCTCCTAATGCCCAAACTAGACAGGTACAATTATCATCCCCATATTCCAGATAGAGAAACTGAGGCTTGGTCACACTGCTCATGTACACTTGAGCCCTCTCTGAGTGTACACCACTTGTGTCCCTAACACATGGGAACAGGTTGGATGCTCCTCCCCAGGGAAGCCTCTGGTCTGATGGCAGAGAGGGACAATAAACAATAACCCCACAGTCCAATAGGCACCCATACTAAGAAGCATGCAAGAGGAACGTCTGATAGGGGGCAGATGAGACAGATGGGATGGGCCCTGGCTTGTCTTGGGATGTGACCTATGAGATGGCATCTGACAGATCACAGGGAGGGAGCTTCCAGGCAGGAGACATGGTCCCTGTAAAATCTCAACCTTAGTGGCCCCTTTACGGAAAAGTCCCTCTGAGAAGAGTCATGTAGAGCCAGTCTCTGGGGGTTATGGGAAGACTTGGACTCTATGTCAGAGCCAACAGGACTTTAGTAGTGTAACCCAAGTCAGCCTGGGTTCCAGCTGGCAGTGCGGCAGACAGGGCTGCTGGAAGAGTCAAGCCAGGAGCTCTTAGTGAGAGCTCTCATCAAGAGCATGGCCCCTTGCTTAGTCCATGTCCCTCATGCCAGCCTGGAATCCTTGTCCTTCAAAGAGCAGGCTCCCATCCTAGGAGGGCTGGGCCACAGGAGCCACAAGGGTGCTGTTAAGTTCTGCCTCTCACACCACAGGGTAGCAGACCAAAGTGGCCAGCTGTGGATTTTGGAGGCTGGCCACAGGGACTCAGAGCTGAGTCACCTCTAAAGAGATGTGGTCCCTCTGAGCCTGAGGCCTGGACCATAGCAACCCCCCCACCCCTCGCCCCGCTAGACTTACCTCTAAGGGCGTTTGAAAAGGTGGGCTGAGACCATGTGTGTCAGTGGCAGCCACAGTGCACCGGACTACCCGACTCAACCCCTGGGCAACCACTGCAGAAGACTATGGGGTCCCTCCGTCCCCACGTACACCAGGAAGAGGCTGGCAGGAGAACAGTCGGGGCAGATGTGCAGCTCCTGTGGCACTGAATATCGGGGTCACAGGAGCTGCACCAGGTCCACGTCACTTTTAGACATAAACACATGTAATCTGGGCAGGGTTGGCTATAATATCTCTCTCTCTCTCTCTCTATATATATATATATATAGATATATATATAGATATATATCTATATATAGATATATACATATCTCAATCAGAGATCTTGTCCTAGAAGCCTCCCATTTATCTCCTTCCCTCTCATAAATGGTCTTAGCAAGACATGGACTCACTGGGTGACCAAGAGCCAATGGGTCTACTCCTAAGTTGAGGAGGACAGTTTAAGAAGAACCAGGAGAGTGGCTACTCACAGGACACCAGCAGCTGTCTCTACATTCTGCACACACCTCACAGGCTCCAAGAGAACTCCTGCAGCCCTGGTTCTTTCAAAACCAGCCTTGGTTGCTTGACTGGAGACACGCGGGGGTGGGGGGGGGCGGTAAAGGGTAGACAACAGGTAGAAAGCTTAGGAGCCCCAGCTGCACGGTGAAGGAGTGGTCCACAGCCTACGTTAATTCTCACAAGGGCCCCATGAGTGAGGTGCTGCGACCGTTCCTGTCCACAGGCGAGGGGTGCAGATTCTGGACACTGACCAACCCCAGTATTATTTACGTCTTTTGTCGCTGTAGCAAACGCCAAACAGAAGCGACTTCAGGAAGGGAGAGCTGGTTTCAGGGCCCAGGTAGAGGGTGCAATCCACCCCAGTGGGAGCACTGTGGCATCAGGGGCTTGAGGCCCAGGAAGCAGAGAGGGATGAGAGGCAGTGCTCAGCTGGCTTCCTCCCCTGCTGGTAGAGTGGCTCCGCCCACATTTAGGGTGGGTCTTCCCTTTTCAGTTAACCAGTCTAGAAAGTCACTGAGTCCTGCTCAGAGGTCCCTTTCCTTAGCCACCTTGTCACACTGACAGCTAAGATTAACCTTCACAAGCCCCAAGCTAAATCCAGGGATCAGCGCTGTGGTTCCGGGGAGAAGCAACCTCGAGTAAAACGCGAGGCGGAGCTAGGGGCTGAGAGAGCGAGCTTAGGTTGTCTGTTCACGCCCTGTTCACTCAGATCTAACTCACAGCACCGCTCAGTGGCCCCACGGCCACTGTAACTGGCCAGTTGTCATAGGGACCCGACCCGCTCATGTAAGAAGCTAGACAACACCTCTGCCCTCCACCCACCCACTAGACAAGGAGCACAGCTCACACTGCCCCACCCACAATGGTCACCAGCACTGTCTCCAGACATTTCCAGGTGCACAGAGCCACCGACCTAGCACAGCGGATCAAGCTGTGCTGGACGCACGGCATCCACACGACTGGGGGTCTGTGAAGAATGGAAATCAATGTTCGGCTCCATCAAACATGGCATCCGCCATTGGTCCTAACCAGCCCTTCTAGAGCTACTTTTGAATGTTCCTCCTGCCTCCACCTCCCAAGTGACTACAGACCTGTCCCACCATGCCGTGTGGCGTGAGGATTGATCCCAGAGCTCTGTGTGTGCCTGGCACGCACTGTACCCTGAGCCCTCTGGTACACGCTAACATGGGAGACTCTCCACACAGGCTCTCAGCCAGCTGCTGCACACCATAATCTCCTCCCTGCCTTTCACAAGCCCCCATGGGCCTGGTCTGAAACCTATCAGAATCCAGGCCCAGGCATCTGTATGAACCCTCCAGGTGACTCTAATGGGAGGCAAGGCCTCAAATCATGGATGTAGTTGAAGTACATTAGCTTGGTTTAAACCTCAGGAAAGCCCCAAACCACACCCCATTGTATGAGTCAATTAGGAAAGCCTGTGCCCAAAAGTGCCCTGGAAGGGGATGGTGGGTGTGTCAGCAGCCTGTGGTCCCTGCTGGGTATAAGGGTTCCTCTTCTGCTGCTCTGCCCTGCCTCTCCAGCTCACCTGGTGCTAAGAAAGTCACACCTCATAGGTGTGAGGCTGGTCCGTTCTCACCTGGCTCAGACCCCTGGAGTCAGCGGGGAAAAGCTTGAGCTATTAAATACTTGGCAGGCTAAGTGCAGTGGAGTGGTTGTATGGGAATAAGGAATGCATTATAGGAAGTGATAGTTTTCCATTCCGCTTTTCAGCATTCGGTAATTGGGGCAGTTAATCCATTCCCTCTGTGGGGCTGTGTGACCTCCGAGACCCGCCTCCTAGGGTTCTTTTCTGGAATATAGCAGATCTTCTGGACTGTAAATATGCCCCACTCAGAGGGTCTTATGAAGCCCACCTGGGTAGACATGTTCATGGGTGTGGTCCTCGAGTGACAGGTGCAGGTTCTTGTGGGATGCAGCTGTGTGACCCGAGACAGGTCACCAGCCTTATCTGTGTATTGTCCATTAAATGCAGTAATGGAGACTGCCAGAAGTTCTGCTGTGCTGGGGATTTTGATTGTAAAAAGCACTTTACTGACTGTACAAGCAATATTAGATTTGATTCTTTAAATCGAAATAAATTTAACTTCCGGCCCTGACCCTGGAGGCACTTACTTCCAAGGAGCCTGTTGTTAATTTTGGAAGTTCATGAGAACATGAGGCTTTTACCCTATCTGGAAAATGGGGTGCTTCATGTATGGATGACTTGCTCACAGCCTGTGCCACCCCTGAGGGCTGACAGCACTGTGGGACCCAGTAAAGCTCGGGTCTAGGAATCTTTGCTGATGCTCCAGGCTTTCAGCTTTGACCATTCTATCCTCCTGCCTCAGTCTCCCAAGTAGTTGAGATTTGAGGCTGATTCCAGCCCTGCTCCAGTATCTTGGGGTGAAGTGCTGCCCTTTGCTTTTGTAAGGAAATCAAGACAGCAATTGATAAAGTCCCTTAGCTCAGGTCACATAGCTCACGATTCAGAGTAAGGTGACCAGTTCCTTCACCCTCTCAACCACAGTGCTTCCTCTCCTCTGTTCCTGAACTCTAAACTTCTCTGTGGGAACTCACCCAAAAATCAATGTATTCAGCAAGGATTTAGATGTGCTGGCTCTGTGTTCCAATCCTTAGCACCTTTCTTACACCCCAAGATACCCCTTCTTTAAGTCCTTAGACCCCCAATCTCCCCAGCCTCAGTTCTCCTCCCTGCCTCTGACCCATGTCCACTGGCCACACTGTCTGTCCTAGAGGAGACGCCATGACCAAGGCAACTCTTATAAAAGAAAGCATTTAATTGGGGGTTTGCTTACAGTTTCAGAGGGTTAGTCCATTCTCATCATGGCGGGGAGCATGGTGGCATGCAGTCAGACACAGTGCTGGAGAGGTGAGCAAGACTTCTCCATCCTGACCCTCAGGCAGCAGGGAGAGAGAGTCTGGGCCTGGTGTGGGGTTTTGAAACCTCAAAGCCCAGCAGTAGTAACACACTTCCTCCAAGGCCACATCTCTCATCCTTCTAATCCTGTTAAAGAGGGCCACTCCCTGGTGACCACGCATCTCTATATAAGCCTATGGAGGCCCTTCTTAATCAACCACAACACTGGCCTTCTCTTGATTCTTCATGTATAGTGACAGCTTCACTCTGGAGACACTTGGGTTAAAATTTAGAATCCTCTCTAGGGACACAAAGAGTCCGTAGCTTGGTGAGTGCCTAGTAGGCTGGATTTCAGCTTCCTACCACACCCTTGATGTATGTGTAGTGCAGCTACTCAACTGTATGAACGGGAGCTCTGCACATGCTCTGCTTTGCCTGCCCAGTTCTTGGTCCCTGAGCTACCTAGTCTTGGCTGTCGACTTGACACACTTGGGAAGACGGTGCCTCAGTTGAGGAATTACCTCCATCAGATTGGCCTGAGGTCATGTGTACCGGGCATTTGCTTGATTGCCAATTGATGTAGGAGGCTCCAACCACTGTGGACAGTGCCATCCTTAGGAGCTGAGCCTGCCTCGTGTAAGAGAGATGAACATGGACAGGGAACAAGCCAGAGAGCAGGGCTCTCTCATGATCTGGCTTCAGTCTCTGCCTCTAGGTTCCTGCCTTGAGTTCTGCTCTGGCTTCCCTCAGCAATGGGCTGTAGCCTATAAGCCCACAAACCCTTTCCTCCCCGGGTGGGTTTCTGTCAGTGTTTTTATCATAGCAACAAGAGTAAATGAGGGCAGCCCCCCCCCCCCGCCCCCCCGCCCCCGCCCCCCTTCTCGGTATGCTCCAGTCACCTGGCCAAGAAGTCTTTCCGGAATCTAAGACCTTTGTTTTAATCACATTTAAAATGCTTCGTTCTCTTCCTTCCTGTGATTGAGCCTCATCTTGAACAACAAAAGTCATAGGGTGGGTATTTGGTTAATATCTGCTTCCTCCGGATCAAAAGCTCAGTGAGGTCGGATCCTGGAAACGCATCGCGCTGGTGACTGACTGCGCTAAGCACTCACGGAGTCAGCGAATCCACGGAGTTAAGTGCCCCTGCCCACGTGCGTACGTGCGTGCGTGCGGTGCTCTGAGATAGACGAAAGGCGTCCAATGAGAGCTTCTGAGGGTCACAGCTCCCTGCCTCCTCTCCCTAGGGCCCTGGTAAGGTGAGCACCTCATCATCTGTTTGCACTTGGGAGGCCAAGATTCCAACAGGGAGCCATAAACAGAGAGGTGCTCAGCCTGCTAAGAACCATCTTCAATTTAATTTACATAATTGATGCATTTTCTATATTAACCAAAGATTAAATACAAACGTCCACAGCAAAGCTTTCTCTGCTTGTCAGCAGTTCTAAAAGCTCCAGCCACCTATCCTGAGGGGCCACTAGCCCTGCTCCTGGCTCCTGGCTTCTGCAGAAGGGAGGGTGGCTGGGAGCCGCAGAAAAATAGCCGCTGATGGGCACTGGCCTGCCAGCTCTCGCTAGATCCTGTCCTGAGACTCTGAGCAGCGGCAAGGCCTGAAGAAGCATGTGGACTAGACTCCCACCTCCCAATACTTATCGCACATATCATGGGGGCCAAGCCACTTCATTGCCTTTGCCTCGGTTCCCCCATTTGTAAATGATGAGGGCACCTCTCCAAGAAGGCTGGCCACTAACCAGCAACAGCGGGTGCTCGATAAGTGGATGTTAGCTTTCAGGATATCACATTCATTAGCCCACAGCATCACAGGCCCAAGCCTGGCAGGGTCTCCCCAGCTGGTCACTTAGCACACAGCATCACAGGCCCAAGCCTGGCAGGGTCTCCCCAGCTGGTCACTTAGCACACAGCATCACAGGCCCAAGCCTGGCAGGGTCTCCCCAGCTGGCCACCTAGCCCACAGCATCACAGGCCCAAGCCTGGCAGGCTCTCCCCAGCTGGCTACCTAGCCCACAGTATCACAGGCCCAGGCTTGGCAGGCTCTCCCCAGCTGGCCACCTAGCCCACAGCATCACAGGCCCAGGCCTGGCAGGATCTCTCCAGATGGCCACCTAGCCCACAGCATCACAGGCCCAGGCTTGGCAGGCTCTCCCCAGCTGGCCACCTAGCCAAGCCTAGCAGGGTCTCCCCAGCTGGCCACCTAGCCCACAGCATCACAGACCCAGGCCTGGCAGGGTCTCCCCAGCTGGCCACCTAGCCCACAGCATCATAGGCCCAAGCCTGGCAGGGTCTCCCCAGCTGGTCACTTACAAGTAGGACCACCCCACCTCTAATCTGAAGTTCAAAAATGTGAGCAGTCAGGTAGAGGTCTGGGAAGTTCAGAGCTGGCCTGTGAACCTGTGGGGGCTGCCTGGTGAAGCCTCTGTCACTTTTGAACACGTCTTTCGCCTGAAACTTTAAAGCTCTGAGGACACAGTTGTAACTGTGTCTTCTTTCTATTGTTCCCTAAGAATACAAGCTGCTGTCCACACAATTGGCATATAATAAATGTTTGTTATATAAAAACAAACATACCAAGAGGTTCAGGAACCTCTGAAAGGGCGGGTGTGGGGGTGGCTTCTTAGAAGCTGCCACCTTTGGCAGAATAGAAAATGCAGTGGAATTTTACTTCCTCACACCTGCACTCTTCCAGGTGAGCGGAGCCCAGCCTAGGGGACAGGCCGAAATAGCCACAACAAAATGAAGGGCAATCGCTTCATCCCCAGCATGCCCCCTACCAAAGACATTTTCAGTCCGGATATGGGCCACCTCTCACTTCTCCTGTCCCTCTGTCAAGATCATGCCAGAGATGGATATATATGTATTTATTCATACATAAACTTACTTTCAACACTGGGGATTGAACCTGCAACCTTGTGGGCACTAAGCACAACCTTCTCCACTGAGTTTTGCACCTGGCCCAGGATGAGTTTTTTATTTTGTAAACTTTCATGCTCAGGAGAAGAAACAGCAAGACTCTTTTGAGCCTCTGTGTGTGGGGGTGGGGTGGGGGAGAGAGGATGCTGGGAGACTGATACCGACACCAGATTCTGCCTTGTTTCTCAGGTTATGGCCACATGTATCCCGTCACCAGACTTGGCAAGTTCCTGTGCATGCTCTATGCTCTCTTTGGAATCCCTTTGATGTTCCTGGTCCTCACAGACATAGGGGACATCCTGGCCACCATCTTATCCAGGGCTTACAATCAGTTCCAAGCTCTCCTTTGCCTCCCCCGTGCTCCCTCCGAGTGGTGCTCCTACCTGCTCTGCAGAAGGCAGCCTGACAACACGCCTGTGGAGGAAGTCATCCCTCAGATTGTCATCAGTGCTGGTGCAGATGAGCTCCTAGACCCTCTGCCCAGCAGGGAGCCCGCATCTCCAAGCTGCAACGTGGAGCTGTTTGAGAGATTGGTGGCACAACAGAACAAGCTGCAGCCACCCTTGCGGCCCGTAGAGAGGAGCAGCTCCTGTCCCGAGCTGGTGCTGGGGCGGCTGTCCTGCTCTATCCTCAGCAACCTGGATGAAGTGGGCCAGCAGGTGGAGAGACTGGACATCCCCCTGCCCGTCATCGCCCTGGTCATCTTTGCCTACATCTCCTGCGCAGCTGCCATCCTCCCTTTCTGGGAGACCGAGCTGGGCTTCGAGGATGCCTTCTACTTCTGCTTTGTCACGCTGACCACCATTGGGTTTGGGGACATCACGCTGATCCACCCTAACTTCTTCCTCTTCTTCTCCATCTATATCATCGTTGGCATGGAGATCGTGTTCATTGCCTTCAAACTGATGCAGAACAGGCTCCTACATACCTACAAAACCCTCATGCTGTTCTTTGCAAAGGGAAAGTTTCACTACCTTGCTACAAAGTGAAGGCTCTGGCATGCCTGGAGTGACAGACGCAGGCCTGCGGGTTCCTGCTGTTTCCAGTACAGTGTGGTCAGACCCTGGGGCCTGATGACCTGCTGCTACCCGAGCTCTTGAGAAAAAGCCTGCACGAGGGCTGAGATCAGCATTGAGGCCCTTCAGAAACTCAGCCCACTGTTACACAGGACAAGAGGGAAGGCCATCTCCATTGTCTCCAGTCCAATCAGCGGTCCTGGGTCCAATTTGGAAAGAATTTGAAAGAACCTGATGACATCACTAATTCTGTGACGAGAAGGAAAACAATGACCTTTGCTCTTGGCATTTGTACTTTGAGGGAAGTTAAAATCTTGCCAAGTGGCCGCAGCCTCCCCCGATGAGTCAGAGTGCGTCTGAACAACCTGTTTTCCCGAATGACTGCATGGAGACACTGGACCCCTGCCCCCGCCTGGGCTACTAACATCATCAGTGAGTGGCCCTGTCGTGGCGAGATTCTAGTAGAACACCTTTCTCACTACTTAGCTCACCGATGGTGCCACTTGAGCGAACATGGCGACGGTGTTGTCACCTGCAGGGATGGATTGGTGCTCACTGGGCGGAGACACTCCAAAGCTGCCCCTGAGCAGTTGCTGTAGAGTAGGTGCTCCACCCACACGTCCTGGCGACTTACTCCCTCTGTGGACTGTCTCCAGCCAATAAGGTGTGAGCATGTGCTGGACCATCTGGAAATGCTAAAGAGGAAGAAGCGTTCATCGATGGACACTGGGGTGGACAGTTGGTACCCGGCTGCCTTGCACTTCCCATATGATAGCTCTGGGCTAGCACACTCTGAGATAGCCTCCTTAGTGTCTTCTTCTCACCGTCAGGCTCCCTGGGGTCCCCTCCTGGAGTACTTACCTGACTCATGCCTGTCTCCCAGCAGCTTCTGAGGACCAGAAGAGGATGGTCACAAGATACATGGAAGGCTGGCTGGCAGGGTTGGGGAGAACACAGTCCTATTTCCTTATTTGAAAGTTACTGGAAATGCCTTATGGCTGCATCTTGTCTCCTTAAGAGATTCTTGTGAGCACAGACAATTAGTCCCTGGTAAGTGGTGGCTGGTGCTTCAGGGAGGAGCCATGGGGAAAGGCTGTGAGTTCTAGTTTGAAGAGAAAGTACCTGAGCATGTCTTAGCTTCTAGCCATTGCCAAAGGCAACTTCTCAGGAGGGTCTTGGGTCTCTCTTTCTGGATCTTTCCTCGTCTCCCCTACAAGAATTAAATTCTTAACTCCTTCACTCCTTGAAGATCTACCTCAGGCCAGTGGAATCGACAAGATGTGAGCAAAAACCAGTGAGAAGGCAGACGGCAGCAACAGGGTGAGCTGTCAGGCCAGTGCTTCGGGTTTTGTGGTCTGACACGCTCGAGCTTCGTTAGTACAGGTGTGGCAAAGCCCCTCAAAGCTGAATTCACTGGAGATTGGCCCCAGGAGTGCATGATGGGACTGGAGGATGAGTTTTACAGACAGCCACCGAACACGGCTGTTTATCCGGGTCAGCACACGAGAAGACGGACCAAGTGAGCCCTCAGAAGTAACTTCCTGAGAGGTGGCAAGAACTCCTGAGTCCTCCAGCTCTCTATATTTTGTTGTTATCTGTCATCTGTCTGGGGTGTGTGTGTGTGTGTGTGTGTGTGTCTGTGTGTGTGTGTTTGTCTGTGCGTGTGTGTGTCTGTGTGTTTTTGTGTGTATGTGTCTGTGTGTGTGTGTGTATGTGTATGTGTGTGTGTGTCTGTGTGTGTGTGTCTGTGTGTATGTGTGTGTGTCTGTGTGTATGTGTGTGTGTCTGTGTGTATGTGTGTGTCTGTGTGTGTGTGTGCGTGTGTGTGTGTGTCTCTGTGTGTGTGTGTCTGTGTGTGTATTTGTGTGTGTGTGCATGTGTGTGTGTGTGTGCATGTGTGTGTGCGTGTGTGTGTTTGTCTGTGTGTGTGTGTGCATGTGTGTGTGCGTGTGTGTGTATGTGTGTATGTGTGTGTGTGTCTGTGTGTGTGTGTTTGTCTGTGTGTGTGTGTGCATGTGTGTGTGTGTGTGCATGTGTGTGTGTGTGTGCATGTGTGTGTGTGTATGTGTCTGTGTATCTATGTGTGTGTCTGTGTGTCTGTGTGTCTGTGTGTCTATGTGTGTGTCTGTGTGTGTATGTCTGTGTATATGTGGGTCTGTGTGTGTTTGTGGGGGGGCTGTGTGTGTGCGTGTGTCTGTGTATGTCTGTGTGTGTGCATGTGTGTGTGCGTGTGTGTGTATGTGTGTATGTGTGTGTGTCTCTGTGTGTGTGTTTGTCTGTGTGTGTGTGCATGTGTGTGTGTGTGTGCATGTGTGTGTATGTGTGTATGTGTGTGTGTGTCTCTGTGTGTGTGTTTGTCTGTGTGTGTGTGTGCATGTGTGTGTGTGTGTGTGCATGTGTGTGTGTGTATGTGTCTGTGTATCTATGTGTGTGTCTGTGTGTCTGTGTGTCTATGTGTGTGTCTGTGTGTGTATGTCTGTGTATATGTGGGTCTGTGTGTGTTTGTGGGGAGGCTGTGTGTGTGCGTGTGTCTGTGTATGTCTGTGTGTGTGTATGTGGGTGTGTGTGTGGGGGTCTCTGTGTGTGTGGGTCTCTGTGTGTGTGTGTGTCTGCATGTGTGCGTGTACAATTTGTGGAGTTGGTTCTTTTCTCCTACCATGTGGGTTTTGATTGTCAGCTTGGTAGTCATCTCCTTTGTCCGCTGAACCATGTCAGCCCTCCTTTATTTCTGAGACAGTGTCTCACCAAGTCCATGCTGGCTTTGGATTTGGCACACAGTCAAAGATGACCTTGAACTTCTGATCCTTCTGCCTCTACTTTGTAAGTGCTGGGATTATAGGAGTCTGCCAGTATACCAGGTTCACTCCCTGCTGAGGACCAAACCCAGGGCTTCACGCATGCTAGGCAAACACTTCACCTACTGAGCTACAACCCCAGCCCTGACACTTCCTTTGGAGACAATAGAAGGTTCTGCTCAACGACAGATATGGAGAGTGTCGGGGAATGCACGTTGTGCAGATGAAATAAATGAAATGTCTTGCTCACTTGCCTATCCCATTTGCTAGCAACAGAATTTTTCCATGGTTCTGAAGAAGTGGGTCTCCCTCCCCTCATTTTCTACTCTGTGTCATGCAGCCCATAGGCAGCAATACATTTCCACATGTGTATTCCAGAAAAATAAACTTCCATGTTCATGTTCAAGCATACGAAATTGTGCCACCAAGTCTTTCCTCGGTGGCTCCAGACCTTGGAGCTCACAGATATCTGTGAGCTGGAAGCGCTTCCTTTGCACCCAGTCCCTTCTGTCTGTCTTATCATGTTGGACTCTGTATTTATATTTTATATTGATAGGACAAATGTGTAAGAAAACCTAAAGGGGGAAAGATTTGTTTGGCTCATGGTTTCAGAGGGTTCAGTTAGTCTCTTGGCTATGTGTCTTTGGTATTGTGATGAGGCAGAACAACATTACAGAAAGGGAGAGGGGACAGAGGGAGAGAGATAGAAAGGAGGAGGGGAAAGGAGGGGGGAGGAGGGGGAGGAGGAGAGCCAAGGACAAGATATACTCTTCAAAGGCAGGACCTCCAGTGACCCACTCCCTCCCACCAGGCCTTATCTCTTACTAGCACACTTGCCTATGAATGCATCAATGGGTTAACTCATTGATGGAAGTTAGAGTTTTTATGATCCAATCACCTCTGCACAGTACTACTGGCTGGGTGGGGATCCAGCCTTGAACACACGAACCTTTGGAGAGACAAATGATCTGCACACCACAGCAGTCCAGTAACACATCACAACAGAGGGAATCCCCTGACCACACATTTATTTCTCAAGGGTCTAGAGGCTGGAAGTCTGTAAACAGAATGGTAGGGTTCTTGGGGGAAGCCCTCTCCTGGTTGTGTACACATAGAGAGACCTTGCATGGCTTCCTCTTTTCCCAAGGGCCGTGATGTTATCCTGAAAGTTCCACCCTCATGGCCGCACCTCACCCTAATGCTCACCTCCACTGGAAGTTAGTTTTAAAACATGACTGTGGGTGACAAATTCAGTCTGAAGCACTCAAGCCTCGGGGGCCACTGGTCTGGGCAATGGAGTTTCCAAACATCTCTGATGGGTGCAATTTGTACTCTTGGATGAGGCTCAGAGAATCAGCTGCTCTCAGGGCTTCATCCCCTGTGAGATGGGTGAAGACTTGCCCTGCAGGGTCAGTTCCCTGTAGCTTCTTCAGTGACCCTTGTCCACTTCGTGTTCCCACTGCATCCCATCACTGGGCTGCAATGAGGTTCTGGTCCTTTGTCCCCTGTATAAACCAGAGCCACCTGAGTAAAACCAGTGTCCTTTGAACTGTCTGTCACATACAGAGCTCAGTGCACCCCTACTGGACTGCTCTGTGGGAGCTGCAAGGGTTCTCAACTTTAAGCTCCCGGCCCGGAGTGGAGGAGCGCTTGGTGGCCACTTGCCGTGACACAGTTCATCTCCGATCTCCCTGTACCAGGACCAAAGGTCCGTGCGTCACACTAGTCCAGGGGCTGTGACGTCATCCTGCCCAGTTGTCCAGCAGCCTGATACTGGCCATGCGTAATCAAAGAATTAAAGATCTGGTGAGTACAGAGACGGCTTCAAATGGCACAGCCAGTGAGGAAACGGAGATAAATCGGAAGATCCAGTCCCAGGAGACCCCGGGGACCCAGAGCTGGCTTGATCAAGGCTGCTTGCTGCCTGGGTCGCTGAGTTTGGGAGCTGTCCAACCTTCTTGGGTTGGCGAGGCCAGACCTGACGCAGACTGCGAGTTCCCTGGTGGCCACCAGGTGGCGCGCCAGACCGCACCGACCTGGCGCTCCAGGGCCAGCAGGTGGCGCGTTCGCTTTTCTGCGGTCTTCTGGCTGCTCCAGGCTGCAAAGAAAGGCTTCGGATGGGAGTGCCCCCTGGACGCTGCCCTGCCGGAGGAGCAGGCTCCAGCCTCGACTTCCGCTGGGGCACCCTCCTTAACTCTTGCAGTTAACTGCGGGAAAGGGAAAGTCGGACCCAGACTTTCTCCAGAACACGGACAGGTTACAGTTGGAGTCGTTTGTAAGTCCTCAGTTGTCCTAGTGTGTAATAACTGTTCAAAAGGAACGAACTCCCCTCTTGGCTCGTGGGGAGCCCGGGTGGAGCGGCTGGTCCTCCGCAGCACTCTGTCTTGCTGAGGAAGAAAAGGAGATTGCAAGACATGAACCCGAATGTAGTACCCTCGGGTACCCAAGCTGAGGTGTCTTTAGCAGCCAGCGTCCCAACACAATTGTAGCTTCCCACTTACTTGGCTCGGTTTGCCTGGCACTTTTCCCTCTGCATTATCCTGGAAGCGTCAAGCCTGTACCCTGGAACCTCCGCTCCCCACTCTGCCTCAGGGCATGGAAAGGGGAAGCACAGCTTCCTACATCCTGGACTTCCACCTGCATTCTAGGCCCCGCCCTCTGCACCCCAACAGTGCCTCCTGACCCTGCATTCCGCAGGGATCTGCCGGTCTGAACGCAGCTCCAGTATGCCAGCCTTCTCCTCTCCTGCTTCTGGAGGGCCGTGTGCGCCGCGGCAGTGAAGCCCTGGCTTCTGCTTCTCTCTCGAAAGTCCCAAGTAGCTGGTTCCAAGTACAGCGGGCATCTGCTCATTTAAAAGCTCCCGGTTAGTCTGGTGGCATCATTCACTCTGGACGCAGGGCTCTCAGCTCATTTGCGTGGAGTGTGCCAGGCCCTGGAACACAGCCCTAAAGGGATGAGCTTGGGCTGTTGGGCATGGCAGGAGAACAGCGCAGCCTTTCAGGGCAGTGGCCCAATCTCCTCTTTCCCTAAGGAAGCAGAGTCCCTGAGGACAGGGTCATGACTTAGGAGAGAAGCTGGGCTCCCTGTGAACTGGGCCTCCATCCTGCTCTTTGGAATCTGGCATCCAACCAGGCAGGCAGCAGGCATATCTAGGGTGGGGTGGCCTGAGTAGCTTGGTTGTCGCCATGGTGATGGATACTCACCTCTAGTCACTGAGAACTTGGAAGCTGATTCAGGTACAGGACAACAAAGAACATCTCTGTCTTGGATGCAAATTATGGCTTCTTTTCATCTTCCTTTGACTGCTGCTTTGAGCCTTGCAACTTAGATCACAGAATAAAACCCTTTTAAGTGATATAAGCTCAAGACATAGGCAATTAAGGAGCCCGTCTGAGGTTTACGTCCAGGCTGGTCTCCCCAAAAAGTGTTTGTAGGAAAGCGTAGAGGATTGAGCCAAGGCTTCAGTAACGCCGGCGTGTCCCTAGGCAACACAGGTTTATTGAACAGTTATTACATGCCAGGACAACCGAGGACTTAAAGTCGGGACTGCATCTCTATGCCTCAGTTTCCCCAGTGTGCTGGCTAGTTCTATAGTCATCTGAAAGGAGAAAACCTCAATTGAGAGAATGTTCCATACGATGGGCTGTAGGCCAGCCTGTAGGGCATTTTCTTAATTAGCGATTTGATGGGGCAGGGCCCAGCATTGCAGGTGGTGCCGTCCTGAGTTGGTGGTCCTGGCTTCTGTAAGAAAGCAGGCCGAGCGAGCCGTGGGGAGCAAGCTAGTAAGCAGCGCCCATCCTTGGCCTCTGCATCAGCTCCTGCCTCGTGTTCCTGCCCTGTTTGAGGTCCTGTCCTGACTCCCTTCAGTGTGGGACTACGATGTGAGAATGTAAGGCAAATGAACCCTTCTGCCCCAACTTGCTTTTGGTCATGGCGTTTCATCGCAGCAACAGCAACCCTGACTAGGACACCAAGTGTACAAGGCCCATGCAGTAGCCTGTGGGTTTTTGAGTGTGTCGAGAACTTCCTTTCCCTTTCCCGCTTCTCTTTTGTACGTTCAGCTTCCCTGTGACATTTGTTTTGCAAAAAGGAGCCCCCCATACACATGATTACAGGAAAACAGAGGGGCACCGCCTCTCCCAGGGGATGTGCAGCCAGGACCCTCCAGGTTGGGTCCCAAACCCCCAGGGCTTGGTCTGATCTTCTCATGCTTGTTTCTTTGGGGGGTGGGGGGGGTCAACACCCTCCTCTCCCCGAAGGCCCAGTTAACACAGTCTGACTGCGAAACGGCTGGTATCCAGTGCTATGAACATGGCTGTAAGATTCTCTCTCCTGGCTCGTAGGTGGTCCTGGCTCCAGTAAGTGGAGGCCCTGCCCTCATCTTTGTGTGTGGCTCTCAGCACTCAGACACCCTATTGTCACGCAAGTACTCACACTCCCTGTGACAGCACGGGATGCCCACTGGAGGTGATGCAGAGCTGGGAAGACTGGGTGTCTTCAAGCCAGCTGGATGTCGGCTTGCTGGGCCAGGCAGGCATCGGTGGCCATGGCTTACGGTGCCCTCTGTCTGAGGCACCAGACATATAGCACTGAAAGTGCAAGGCCTCAGCTCCCTAGCGGTCCTTCCACAAGGTGCAGAGGGTATTAGTGCTCCAAACCCCACTCTGCGTTGCTCTCTGAGCACCGCATACCTCTGGGGACTCGGGTGTGGGACTGTCCTAGCTCCAGTTCTAACTGTACCTTGCTTAGTGTCTGAGTCCGATGCCTGTCGCCTCCATAGGCGGCACGGCTGATCCACTCACCATTGTGTTTTCCCAAGCTGACACAGCTCCTCATCGTATGTGTGGGGTAAATGCTAGTTAACAAATATCAGACAATGCACGACAGGTCCTAATGAGCCTGACCATGTAACACAGGAAAACCTCCCAGGACCAGTGTACCTCTGTGACTGGGCTAAGGCTGAGCCAGGGTGGGGCTGGAAAAACCCGCTCCATGCCTGGAGAAAGGCCTGGGTGAGGACACCTTTGAGAGGAGACCAGGCAGAACAGGATTGCACTGGAACATTCTAAGTCCCCGTGCTCCTCTAGAACCATCCGGGCTGAGCTGAGCGGGGCTGTGAAACCGTGGTTAGCTGACCAGGACATAGCCACAGTGGCAGCTGCTTTTTAGCTGGGGTCCAGGTCCTTCTGTCTATTGCACCATCGTGACGGGGTCACATCTACATTTTCTTTTGTTGTTTTGAGACGGGGTCTAATGTAGCCCAGGTGGGCCTGGAGCTGGCTGAGGCTGACACTGAAGAATCCTCATCCTCCAGCTTCCGGCTCTGGAGTGTCTGAGATTGCAGTCCCATGTGCTTCTGCTAACCCCGTTTTATAGGGTGCTGGGGATTGAACCAGGCCCTCTGGCATGCTCAGCCTACCCCTTAGCCATGGAGCTACCTCCCCAGCACCCAGGACAGAGTCTGAGCCATCACCTCCTTTCTAGAGGACAACACCCTGAGGCTCCTGAGATTACGAGATAGGAGGGAGTGCTCTGGTCGGTGCCTCTCCAAGCCCTGCCAAGCATGGCGCTCGGATTCAGGGAAACAGGTCTGTGGAACTGGCTCTATCCACTATGGAAGGTCTTCTGCTCTTTGATGCAACTATACCGTTCCGATTGTTTGCTGGTGTCCGGCCCCAGCAGGTCAGGGCTTTGAGGAGATGGGTATGGAGTGGGCGGGGGAAATTACTCCTTCATACACACCTCTTATGGATGGGACCGAATTCTCTTTATTCAGGCTTCTTATAAACGGCACCAGACTTCTCTCTTTATTTTGGCTTTTTCCTTCTATCTTCTCTGTATACACAAGTCAAGATTTCTTCCTTATACAATTTTTTCTCTTATTTAAACTTATTCTCTACTGTATTTTTCCTATAAGATCACACACACACACACACACACACACACACACCTACATCTTGTAAGCTTTAGCACATATACACCTTACCCATACATCTTGCAAGCTTCCTACTATCTTGTGGGTGAAGCCCTGTGGATGATACGAAGCTTCAGCACACAATCCTCTTATAGACGCTTTGAACAAAGACCGTGAGCAGGTTACCATGAGATACTCACACACAACTAAACATCTGTGTTCTGTGCCCATAGTTACATTGTACAACAAAGCAATGAATTTTCTATCACAGATCAACAGAGTTTATGGAAACCAATTAATTTTTTCTTAACCAATTTCCTTGTTAGGCTGTAGTTTATGATAACCAAACAATAATCAATCATCCCATTATTTTTCTATTAGAGTTAATCAAAGGATCACAAATAAGAGAATTTTTACTTTTTCTTTATCATATATAGAAGAAAATCTATATGTTCCCTTGTCTTTATGTTCTCAAGGTGCATCAGCAAATTCCAATAATAATTGTAAAACAAGCAAAGTCAAATTTGATCAAACTTAACAGCGGGCCCTCAAAACTCACCTGTCACCTATTAATCACAGACATGCCTTCTCATGGGTGAAACTTGTGGGCCCTAGCAGCTGCATCTCTTTTGCATTTGCTTCCTGATCCAGCAAGCCCCCAGCAACCAAGAATATGTCTCCTTTTTCCTAGGTAACTTGCTCCATAGCAGCTGGCAGAACACACTGTCCTAGTCTCTGACTATGCATGTTTCCTCGTTAGTCTGCTTTGGGGTTTCGGTTGAATCAATTGATGGCAATCAATTCAGCCGAGGGGCACTGCCCTCCTCAGAAACTCACCAGTGCTGTTATGAGCAGTAGGGAGGGACTGAAGACCCCACAGAATGTTTGTTCCAGAGAGATAAAATGACTCTAATACAGTAAGCATGTCAGAGTCCAACGTCAGCAGCAGCAGAAGGGGCTACTCAGGAGACAATCCCTGGAGGCAAACAGTGGGCTGTTCTCCTCAAGCCCCAGTGCTGGCTGCATCCTCTGACATGGCCCCTGACAATTGTTCACTGATACTTGATCTTTGGAGAGCACAGGTATGGTCAGAGGCCCACAGGGCGTGGTCACAGGGATTGCTCTTTGTGGCATTATCTATGGGGCCAATGACGGAAACGTCTGTTGCGAGAACAAGGAGAATAATGAGACCAGCACACTGCTTCAAATCACTGACAGTGAAGTCACATTGTTAATATTGCATGATGTACATGTGTGCATACGTGTGCATGTGATGTGTATGTGTGTGCATATGTGTGCGTGATGTGTATGTGTGCATACGTGTGTGTGTGATGTGTATGTGTGAGGTGTGTGTATGTGTGTGTATAATGTGTATGTGTGCATATGTGTGATGTGTATGTGTGCATGTGATGTGTATGTGTGTGTATGTGTGTGCATATGTGTGTGTGATGTGTATGTGTGTGCGTATGTGTGTGTGATGTGTATGTGTGTGCATATGTGTGCATGTGATGTGTATGTGTGCATACGTGTGCATGTGATGTGTATGTGTGCATACGTGTGCATGTGATGTGTATGTGTGTGTATGTGTATGTGTGTGCATATGTGTGTGTGTGATGTGTATGTGTGTGTGTGTATGATGTGTATGTGTGTGCATGTGTGTGTGATGTGTATGTGTGTGCATATGTGTGCATGATGTGTATGTGTGCATACATGTGCATGTGATGTGTAAGTGTGCATGTGATGTGTATGTGTGTGTATGTGTATGTGTGTGCATATATGTGTGTGTGATGTGTATGTGTGTGTGTATGATGTGTATGTGTGTACATATGTGTGTGTGATGTGTATGTGTGTGCATATGTGTGTGTGATGTGTATGTGTGTGCATATGTGCGCGTGTGAGTGCAGGGGTCACAGCGTGTAGGGGCAGGTCAGACAACAGCTCCCAGGAGTCAATTTTCTTCTTCCAAACGTGTGTTCCAGGGACTCAAACTCAGGTTCTCAAGCTTGCATGATGAGCACTTTACCAATGAGCCATTTTGCTGGCCCAAACAATTTTAGTTGATTAATTTTGTAGTAGTTATTGTGGGGCTGTCCTAGAGCTAAGAGGGTGTGAAGTGTGCTTTGAACCCTGGAATTCTCACCCTGAGAGTGGAAGGCATTTGGGTGGCCCCCTTCTCTTACCCTGACAAATCCCAGCTAGCTCCTATGCTACCTGCCTTCACAGCAGGGCACTGATAGATCCTGCCTCTCCAAAGGGACGTGGCCTGGTTAATGTTTACTTGACCACTGCAGCTGGAGGGCCTTGGGCCGAGCTTCTCTTTCCCTATATGACTTTATAAGACCACCCCTATACAGAAGAGGCTCAAACAGGATTTTGGCCCCAGCCAATGACAATACGACCACCTGGGTCTGGTTTTAAGACCCCACATTCAAATGGAGCTGCCCCAGTACCACGGCCTTTTCCATGGCCATTTTCCTTTACCCTAGAAATGTGACCACCCTTGCTTCAATAAACTGAGCTGTTTCACTGAAAGCTCTCTCTGGGGACGTCTGTTTCCCGCAGCTCTCAGCCTCAGACTGAAGACCTGCCTGGACCTGCGGACCCACCCTAGCCTTCCTTCCTCAGAGCTAGCCAGTGGCCAACGGCTTAGCTACTAATCCCCCTGCCCCAGGGGAGAGGAGAGCAGACGATAGAAGCCAGGTCCTCATGAAGCTAAAGCAAGGGTTCAACCACTAAAGCACACACCCCTGCCCAGTCCCATGAAAGTGAAACGTTTACAGTCAACATCTATCATGTTTGTAGTGGGAAAAGCAGGATAAAAGTGAATTTTTAATTATTGGGATGGTTTGCCACAGAAGGATGGCATTACCAAAATCCGACTCCATTTCTACAAGACAGAAGAGTGGCTGGAATGGAGAAGCTGTCCTCAGGGCCCCAGGGGCCTCTGCTGGAGGGTGCGCCTTACCTGGGTAGGGGCCACACTGTCAGTCATGGCACGCTATGCTTCACTTGGCAAAGATGTGCTTGTTGTCTTATGTGTGTGCAGTCTCACAGCAGGACTATGAGGAGCTCCATGTCTGCTGCAGAGAAACCTTTGAAATGACAACTGGGAAGTAGCAGCCTTTGTTTTCCCGTGCTCTCTCATGCATTCGCTGCATAGTTCCCTGAATGAGGAGCCGCTGGCACCCTATGAGCCGGTAGTGTCCCTCCAGACCAGTCTGTTTTGTCGTGGCCTGTGAGCCGTTTGAATGAAGTATCTAGGTTTGCTGAGAGTGGGTCATTTTGGATGTGTTGTCCCATGAGCTTTGGGTTCACTGTAGTTTCCTGCCTTCCCGTGGTAAATGCAGAGCTGTCTGGGTTTCTCCAGCGGTCCCTAGTGTCCCTGGTACAGGTGGTCATCATGGGATTGTTCAGGCCTTCCCACGTAGATGGGTGAGAGGGCTCCCAGACTGCTCCACGGCAACTTGGGAATCTCGTGTCTGATATACAGACATCGTCAGGGATTCCCAAGTGGTTTCTCATGCCAAAGTGTCTCCTCTCATTTGGGGGATTTGCTGAGAGTCTAGGGTCAGAAGAGATAGTGGGTCTCCTGCCCTCCTTGGAGATTCGAGTTCTACACTTCTCCGAGGGTCTGGAGCTATAAAATCTGGAAGTTCAAGACAAAAACAGGTATAGCACATATCTGTGATCCCAGTGTTGGAGGCAGAGGCAGCAGGGTTTCCAGGAGTTCAAGGCCTGTGTGGGCTACACAACAAGGCAGGCCAGCTTAGGCTGTGTATGGAGTACACACACTCCAGACCAGTTAGGGCCCTGTAGCAAGATCCTGTCTTAGAAAACAAACAAACAAACAAACAAACAAGAACTGTAAGGTGATGCACAGGAAGTCGACTTGTTAACTACAGAACCTCAGGCCACACGTGTGAAAACCATCCCCGACATGTCCCGGCAATGAAAGCTGTGTTCATGTGTGTGCCTGCATGGCCTTGCTGCGTGCAAACAACAGACAGCAGTCAATGCAAATCCAATTGCACATAATGACCAGCTTTCTCTCCCCCTCAGAGATGGTGACAGTGATTTCTCAGATGCCTTTTAGTTACAGACAAGTTTCTGAACAACATAATTGGGTTTGGGCCATGCAGCCTGCCCTGCTGGACTATTGATCGTTTGTGACCATCTCTTGCCGGCAGATGTCTGGGGGTGCAGTCAGCGGAGCAAGTGGGTGAAGACAACTCTGAGCAGGGGACATGCCAGCTCTGCATAGGTGGGACCTGAGGCTCAGGTCCCTCCCAGAGTCCTCTGCAGCTGAGGACCCCAGTTGGCACCCACCTGCTGGCACCTTCCTTAGGCACCAATACTGCCAGACTTCAGCAGCTGTCAAACCCCCAAGGTCCAGGGGGCAGAGCACTGATTCTCACTGCCCTGTGTTAACCTGTACTCTTCCTTTCTGGGTCTGTATTTTTGGGATAAAAAATAGTTATGGGACCTTATAACTTTGTCTAATGGAAATATAATGTGAATTACAAGCACAAGCCATGAAGAACTTTCTAGAAGCCACATTTTAAAAAAAAAATCAGAAAGAACAGAGCATGTAGTTCAATTGTAGAGCATTTGCCCAATGTGGGCAAGGTCCTGGGTTCGAGTCTGAGCATGGCTGGGAAAAGAGCAAAAAGAAACTGGTGAAATTAGTTTTAATAAGATTTTGCTTAACTCAATGTCATGTAAGTGTGCGTGATATGAAAATGAAGCCATCGAGGTCTAGCATGTTGTTTTTATTCCCAGGGGACCTCGAGCCACCATCTTGTATTTCAAGGGCTTCTTGGTTACAGGGGCAAGTTGCTCCTGTTCTGGCCTGAGCAGGTGTGCTGTACCCACAGACAGGCTCTCACTGTCCCAGGGCTTCTCCAGGCCTGTCCATGTGGAGTCTTTGGATCTACGTGTCTGCTCCGTGGGCAGCACAGCCTGTGATCTCAGGAGAGGCGCAGCGGGTAGGCACCAGGCACCAGGCAAGGCCGGTTCCGTGGGAGTTGGGGAAGATAGGCAAAAGTGTGTCGAGATACTTCTACTGGTGAGTGCCGGCTGCCAGATGCTTTAGTGCGGCATGCCCAGGCAGGGCTCAGTGTGGTCTGGTTTGACTCTTGCTGCTGAGTTAGGCTCTGAGTCAGGAAAAAAATTCGGAAAGGGAGAGGGGTGAGGAAAATCACAGGAATGATGATGGCTTTGGGACATCAGGGGGCAGCCGAGGTTAGGTATTGGAGTGTCAGGGCCCAGTCTGACAGAGCCCAGGTTAGATATTAGGAGTGGTCAGGCCCAGTCTGACAGAGCCAGGTTAGGTATTAGGAGTGGTCAGGACCAGTCTGACAGAGCCAGGTTAGGTATTAGGAGTGGTCAGGACCAATCTGTCAGAGCCAGGTTAGGTATTAGGAGTGGTCAGGGCCAGTCTGACAGAGCCCAGGTTAGATATTGGAGTGTCAGCAGCCAGTCTGACAGAGCCCAGGTTAAGTATTGGAGTGTCAGGGGCCAGTCTGACAGAGCCCAGGTTAGGTATTAGGAGTGGTCAGGACCAATCTGACAGAGCCAGGTTAGGTATTAGGAGTGGTCAGGCCCAGTCTGACAGAGCCAGGTTAGGTATTAGAGTGGTCAGGCCCAGTCTGACAGAGCCAGGTTAGGTATTAGGAGTGGTCAGGACCAATCTGACAGAGACCAGGTTAGGTATAGGAGTGGTCAGGGCCAGTCTGACAGAGCCCAGGTTAGATATTGGAGTGTCAGCAGCCAGTCTGACAGAGCCCAGGTTAAGTATTGGAGTGTCAGGGGCCAGTCTGACAGAGCCCAGGTTAGATATTGGAGTGTCAGGGGCCAGTCTGACAGAGCCCAGGTTAGATATTGGAGTGTCAGCAGCCAGTCTGACAGAGCCCAGGTTAAGTATTGGAGTGTCAGGGGCCAGTCTGACAGAGCCCAGGTTAGATATTGGAGTGTCAGGGGCCAGTCTGACAGAGCCCAGGTTAGATATTGGAGTGTCAGGGGCCAGTCTGACAGAGCCCAGGTTAGATATTGGAGTGTCAGCAGCCAGTCTGACAGAGCCCAGGTTAAGTATTGGAGTGTCAGGGGCCAGTCTGACAGAGCCCAGGTTAGGTAGTAGGAGTGGTCAGGGCCAGTCTGACAGAGCCCAGGTTAGGTATTAGGGGCGGGTGCACTGAAAGCAATGTTGGAAACCAGCTAGAAGACTTACATGAGGCACTAGGGAGTCATATCAGACTCTCTAACTGGAGTTCACTGCAGGAAAGCAGGGTTCTTGCAGAGGGACTGTATTTCTGGGGTTGGAGACAGCAGCTGTACTTAGAGGTCAGTGGTACAGGAGGAGGTGACCTGGATGAAAGGAAAGGAGGAGCCATTCAACATGGCAGATGCCAGGTGGCAGCTGTGATCCTTTGCTTTGACAAGGACACTATGAGCGGGAGATGGCATCTAGGACTTTGCCTCAGACAGCGCTTCTCTGACCAAGGGCAAGCAGACATTCTTGGAAGGCTGTCAGCTCATCCCCAACCCAGAATCAGGAAGGATGGGGTAGGTAGGGCAATGCTGCTGGGACCTGTGTAAAGGGAGCTTATGGAGGCTATCCCATTATGCAAGGCTTAACAGACACAAGCAGCAGCTCCTAGGGCCTCAGCCACTGAGTAGGCTCCTGGTCTACAGCAGCAGGGTAGGAGAAGTTTTCTAAACCCAAAAAAGCAGAAGGGGTGAAGGAAGGAGATGAGAGGGAGCTGGATGGATGTGTCAGCCTCTGAGAGCAGAGAGTCCTTCAGCCAGTGATCCAGTGAGTCACCCTCAAATGGCAAATGCCTTGCCTAAGGGACCAGGGAACTTGAGTCACTAGTGACATTTAGAACCCTCACTCTGTTCCTGGTAGGCCAAAGCTCTGGGAACAAAGCTGTGAACAGACCACAGGGGCCACGTCCTCACCGAGCTGGGGGAGGGGTGCAGAAACCAAACGTCAACCAGTCAGGTTAGTAGTTTAGGAGCCTGTCCGCACAGCCCAGGTCACAGGCACAGAGGTCAGGAAGACTTCACAAGGGAGAAATACATGTCCACCATTTCCTTTCAGCCTATCTGTGTTTTTAATCTAAGACAGAAATGAAAGGTTGGTGAGTTTGACAAGGAGGAAACAAGATACCATAGGATGTCAGAGGATGGTGTGAAAGACAGTCCTGGGGTGAGAGGCGCAGGCCGCAGAGCAGATAGAAGTCTGGGAATAAGAGCACAGTAGAGAGAGAAGAGCCTGCAAGTGGGGGGGTGGGCAAGAGCTTGCAAACCAGAGGCATGGGGGGGCAAGAGCTTGCAAACCAGAGGCATGGGGGGGGGCAAGAGCTTGCAAACCAGAGGCATGGAGGGGGGGTGAGAGCCTGCAAGCCAGAGGCATGGGGAGGAGAAGAGCCTGCAAGCCAGAGGCATGGGGAGGAGAAGAGCCTGCAAGCCAGAGGCATTGGGGGGGGGGGGCGAGAGCCTGCAAGCCAGAGGCATGGGGAGGGGAAGAGCCTGCAAGCCAGAGGCATGGGAGGGGGGGCGAGAGCCTGCAAGCCAGAGGCATGGGGGGGGTACTGGGTGACAGGGAGGCTAGGCTTCTGGGCTGGCAGGCCTGTGCTCCTCCTGCTAGGATTTTGGGGTTTGAACAAACACCGGAAGCCACAGGAGAGCCCAAGGGGCTGATCTTAAAGTTGAGACAGTGACAGGAGATAGATTAAGATGGACAGTGGTCCGGCCTGGAATTCTGACAGCGTTCCTAGTGAAACCACAGAGAGAGTATAGACTGGTGTGGCACCAGAGGTCGCGATGCTGTTTGGCTGGGTAAGGAGACGCACTGTGGGAAGTCGGGGCGGCTGTTGTGGCAGACACTGGGGTGGCTCTGACAGCTTCTGAGAGAGTGGAGGAGGCAAGCAACAGCCCACGGGTGCTGTGTGACTCCCTGCAGACCTCAATTCCAGCAAATATCCTCAGACAGGTGAGCAACGCTATTACAGTCACCAAACCGGAGACCCGCGTTTGCAGATAACGCTGCACGAAACGGGTGGATTCGGTGATTGCATTATTAAGTTACAGCATCTGTGACTTAATTTCATTGGCCATCAGTGAGGCATCCTTCGAGCAAATTGACATTTGCTTTGCTAGTCCCTCTTAAAGCCAGAACAATTGATTCGGTTACATTCTATACACAAGATTTGCTTTCCCAGGGTAAAGGCCTCAGAAAAGCAGAAGGACATGAAGTACATTCTTTAAAGTTCCACTCTATTTGTAGTGAACAACTGTTAGTTGGTATCATAAAACAAAACAGAACAGAATGCCCTCTAACTAAACGGGACTGAGTACGGCTGAGCCTTAGAGTGCCTTGGAAGGAAGGTGAAGTCGGCGTCTGTCCGGAGTAACCAAGTCTTCATGCCGAGGAAGCCGATGCTACTGTTTCCATCTTTGTGGCTCTTTGTTTGGACATTCTTTGGTTGCTGAGAACAATCCTCGAAGCTATTGTCTCATATCCACAGGAGCTTTGTGCCCCCCTCCATATATGAAAAATAAATAAAATATAAAGCGGTTATAAAAAGGAAAGTCTCCTAGAGATAGCATAACATTGAAAACATTTAAAAATGTCTTACTGTTGTACTCTGTTTTCATTATTCCAGCACTGAGTTAGATGAGATATGTTCACACCATACAGAGTGTGCTTTGAGCAAATGCCCCATAATGCACTACCTCCCCCACCCATTCCTCCTCTTTTTAGTGTCTTTGTTCTCCTGCACAGTGTGACTTGGACCCGGGCCCAGGTGGTGTCCGCACTCTGTGTGCGATGGTCTCTCGTTAACTGCGAATGCTGAGAGAGAATCCCTACAGCAACGATGCCGAGAGGCAGCCTGACAGTGGCCAGGAAGCTCTTACCGATCAAGCATGCCTTGAATTTGGATGCCTGAATTTGGATCATCAGAACCCACGTAACAAGCCGGGCATGACGGCTCACACCTGTAATTTAAACATGTGAGGTGGGAGACCAGCTGGATCCTGGAAGCTCACAGACCAGCTAGCCTGGTGTGTGTGGCAAAGCTCAAGGCCAGACACGGACTCCGTCCAAATGGAAATTAGAAAGTCCCTGAGGACTGGCTGACACTTTAGGCTGCTTTCCAGTCTCCTCCAATGCCCCATCCACACATGCACCCCCCCCACATACACCCCCCCACATTCACCCCCCCACATTCACCCCCCACACACACATGCACCCCCCACATACACCCCCCACATGGACCCCTCCACATGCACCCCACACATACATTCACCCACACACACATGCACCCCCATACACATGCACACACACACACATGCACCCCCCACATGCACTCCACACACACATGGACCCACACACACACATGCTCCACCCCACACCCACACACACACGTACACCCCACACACATGGAACCCCCCACATGTACCCATACCCACACATGCACCCCACACATGCACCCCCCCACACATGCACCCCACACACACATGCACCCCCCCACATGCACCCCCCACACATGCACCCACACACACACATATGCACCCCCACCCATGAACCCCAACCAAAATACCCCCACATGTACCCCCCACACACATGCACCCCACACACATGGACCCCCCCACAGACCCCACACACATGGACCCACACACACATGCACCCCCACACACATATGCACCTATACATGCACTCCCACACATTCATACACCCCATTCATACATGCACCCCACACATGCACACACACATATGCACCTACACATGCATTCCCACACACTCATACACCCCACTCACACATGCACCCCACACATGCACACACACACACATGGACACACACACACACGCACGCACCCCCCCACACATGCACCCCCCACACTCACATGTACCCACACAGACACATACACCCACCACACATACACACACATGGACCCACATATGTACCCCCCCATGCCTACACATGTACCCACACACATGCATCCCTACACACAGATGCACCTAACCATACATGCACCCACACCTACCCATACATGCACCTACACATGCACCCATACCTGTACATGCACCACCACATGCACCCACACATGCACCTAACCACACATGCAAGAGGAATGTGGCCACCTACCTACCTATAACATTCTCCTTCTTTAAGATGTAGTTTCTCTATCCAAATAGATACATAGCTTAGAACTTTCCAGATAATGACAGAATATCAGTTTTATATAGGTAAAGGCTTATAAAGGAAATAGAAAAAAGAACAAAACTACCCGAGTCTTTTGCCTTTGGTCAGATACTGACCTTCTTTTCTGAAAGCCTGGTTTTGTTTGCTGGCACTCCCATTACTTTGTCTTGACCCAGCAAGGTCTGCCTGCCCCGGTGCTTGGCACTGCCAGCTCTGCGTGTAATGCCCTTACTGGGTATCCAGGGTCAACGGCTCTTTTGGTGGAAACATTGTGGGACTGTATTCACAGACAGCGGAGCAGGCCACCTCCTCAGTTCCAAACCGACTGTGACCAAGGTCCGCTTCTTGGTTTGTGTCCCCAGTTTCTACTATCAAACCTCACCCCGTGTCCTCAGCCTGCTGTCCTTCCTTCCAGCTGGGCCCAGCTGTGCAGTGGTGCCTTGTAAGCTTTACAGGTGACTGCTTGAAGACTCCGGGAAGGCACCCACTAGAAATCCTCTCCTCCATGTATTAGAACTTGGTCCTTCCTCTTCCCTTCATGCTCAAGATTTTCTACACTGCCTGCAGAGACGGGTGAATCCAGCACATCACTTCTCTCGGCTACAAGGCGCTTCTCGTGAGCATACCCCATTTCATTCCCAAGAGTCCCCTCTTATTGCAGAGGTTGTGTCCCCAACCATGCCTTCCCGCAGGATTTCTTCATGTCTGCTTCCATCCCGTGGAAGCAGCTACCCGTGGCCAGTGGTACAGATCTGGGAAGGGAAGCATAGGGCGTGGGTCTATACGTCCACACAGGTCCTTCTATTGGAGGCTTCTGAGAGCTGGTGGGAACATACTGGATTACCAGGACAACGTGGCGGAGGATGCCACTCGGTTTACCGTGGGAACGGGGTCACATTTATAGAGAGGGGGAAAGGTCTCTGGCATCCAGGGACATCAGGGAAGCCCATTGGTCAGGACAGCGCAGGTATGACAGCCTCATTTGCAGCTTGGGGGCTCATAACTTGGACCTAGTTGTTTTCCTGGGGACCGGAGGGAGAGAACTTACATGGTCACATAGGGAGAGTAAGTCCCAATGTCGGGTGAACACCCGCCAGGTTGTGCCTTTGAAGGGGTGTTGCCTTGCTGTGAGAGCAGGCAGCATAGCTGTGGTTTGTCAGAGCAGGGGGGTGGTGGGGAACAGCCAGCCGCCTTCTGCTCTCAGAATGAGAGTTCCAGGGTTCCAAGCACATGTCTACCCCATCTTCAACTCTAGGACAGTCCCACACCTTCCCCTCAAACTGTGAACCAAAATACATTCTTCCTCCCTTAAGCTGTAGTATTTCGTCACAGGGCTGAGAAGATAAACTAATATGGTCTATATACTGTCATTTCCTGTCCATGTGTACCCATGACAAAGTTTAATTTTATAAATTAAGCATAGTAAGAGATGAACGACATTAACTCATGACAAAATAGAACAAGTAAGACAATTAATCATCATGCATCATCTCAAAATATCTTATTGCAGGTACATGTCTTCTTGTGACGTTGGAGGTATTGTGGCAGGGGAGGGCCCGGTGGCCTCTCTGCTCCCGGACCCTGGGGCTATTGAACACACACACTATGAGGCTGCCTCAGCCCATCTGATGCCTGACATGGCTACAGGTACTTGACCATCAGGTGGACAGTATGCACGTAAACACGCTGGACAAAGACATGACTCTGCCCCTGGCTACATGGAGTAACACAGGCCTTTATCAAACTGCTCAAATGGCTGACAACTGACAACTTACAAATTGCTTATTTCTGGAATTTCCCACTGAACCTTTCAGACCACAGTTGGCCACTGTTACAAAAACTCCACAAGGGAAGCCTTGCATTTGGAGGGACTCCTGCATCTATTGTCATGGAAACTACAATGAGCTCAGCGCCTGTGGTGGCTTGAACATGAAATGCTTCCCTATGCGCCCCCCCCCCGGGGGGGTCTCTAGGTGGTGGCTCTGTTTTGGGAGATGGTGGAACTTTTAGGAGATAGAGCCTTTCTGGTATATCCTGGGCCCCCTGGGGGTGGGCCTTGTGGTTCTACAGCTTGGCCTCACTTCCTGTCTGCACTCTACTTCGTGATTTGTGCACACTAAAGTAAACAGCTACCATAAGCTGCTGCTGCCACGGAGTCGCCCACTGCCGTGATGGACTGTACCCCTTCAAACTGTGAGCTGCAATAAACATCTCATCCTCCAAGTGACCAATACACCCCAATGGGAGCCTGCAGGGATTTTCTGGGACACAGGCTGGAGACCATTCCTGCTCAGGTCTCTATGCCGGTCCTCAGCAGGAACAGATGAGAAACCGAGGCACAGAAAGATTAGGTAGCACACACAGGTTTATCCACATAGACCAGTGGTTCTCAACCTTCCTAAGGCTGTGCCCCTTTGATACAGTTCCTCACATTGTGGTGACCTCTGACGATAAAATTATTTTTGTTCCTACCTCCTAGCTGTATTTTTGCTACTGTTATGAATCTTAATGTAAATATCTGATACACACCTGGTCTTAGGTGACTCCTGTGAAAGGGTCGTTCAGTCACCAAAGGGGTCGTGACCCACAGCTGATATGGATTGAAAAAAGTACGGGGTCAGTAAGTCTCAATCAATGTCTGATTTAAAAAAAAACAACCACTCTGTTCCAGTTGGCAATGCGCTTTACTATCCCCAAATCTTGGAATTTGATGAAAAGCCAACCTGGTGGGGCTTTCATGCCATCTTAGTCTCTAATATCTGTCAAGAGGGTGAGAGGGCAGAGAGAGGCTGGGGGGGTGGGGTGCTGAGCCGGCTTCTTTGTGGATGCTTTATGGCAAGGACTGTGCTCTGGAACATGAGTGGTGAGAAGGCAGAGAGCGTCCCCTGGCGTGACTCCGAGGAGACAGAGGTAGTCGTGGTGACTAGTGATGGCCAAAGCCATGAGAGGAGGAGGCGGTACGGTAAGGGTTTCTATAGAGGGACCCTTCTGGAGTAGTGTCTGTGAAAACATAGCTTCGCAAAGAAGTGCTATTAGGGCTGGTAACAAAATCTAGAAGGTAACTAGGAAAAGAGGAGGGACTTCCTAGGAAGAGGGAAAGCACAGACAAAAGCACTGGGGCAGAGAAACACGGAGAACCATCGTAGCTGGGCACGTCAGCCACACTTCCCATTGCTTGAGAAAGGAACTTAAGGATGAAAAGGGTTATCTTGGCTCTGTCCAGAAGAATGAAGTCCACCACGGTAGGAAGTCGAGGTGGCGGGAACAAGAAGCATCTATTCATATCGACTCCGTAGACGGAAGAAGAGGAGATGGATGCTGACACATGGCCTTCTGCTTACCCAGGCCAGGATGTCATTGCACTTGACGGTGCCATCCACATTCAGGGTGTGTCTTCTGACAGTGAAGCGTCTTTAGACAATGTCCTCACAGACTCACCCGAGGAGTGCTTCCCAGGCGACTCCAAATCCAGGCAGGCTCGCACTGAGGATTTATCATCACAAATCCACTTCTTGTCAACTTGGTACAGGATACATCACTTCTAAAATCATAACACCCTAACCTTGTCTTCCAAGGCTCACAGGCATCTTCTAATACAAAACACATTTCGTTCTGCAAGAACCCCCCCAAATCACACAAGTTCTAACTGGTCAAAAGTCCAAACCCCAAATCTCTTCCAAAATGCAAGGTGGATTCTTAATTTTGGGCCCCTACAAAATTACAAAACAAAGTGAGATGACTTAGTGTGTGAACACACTTGCCCCCAAGACTGCTGACCTGAATTCTACCTCCAGAGCCCTCCTGGTAGAAGGAGGGAACAGAGACCCACCAACTGTCCTCTGTCCTTCACACATGTGCTGTGGTTGCATATGTACCTCTACACACACTATCTAACCAAATACAATGGAAAAAAAATTTTTAAAAAAATCTGGGCATGGAGGTATATGCCTTTAATCCCAGCACTTGAGAGGCAGAGGAGACACAAGTTCCAGGCCAGGCAGAGCTACGTAGTGAGACCCTGCCTCAAAACAACAACTTCTAAAACAAGTTACATGCTTTCAGTGTACAATAGCGCAGAATGAGCTTTCCTATTCCACCAGAGAGGAGTGGGCATGGAAAGGAAAGATTGGCCCAAAGCGAGGCAAGCTGCCTGATGCTTCTGCCGCCATTCCTTTCCCACCATGGTAGACTGTATCCCTCTGAACTGTGAACCAGAACATTAAACCCTGTGGCTCCATAGCCAATGTCTGGGGCACTTGTTGGCATCGTCCGGGCTCCAACAGCCTTTGGCGGTCATTCCCTTTTGTCTCTGCCTCCTGCACGTTTGCAGCTTTCCTTAGTGGACATTGTCCCAGCATCTTCAACATCCTGCGATCCCCATCACTATGCTTGACTGAGGCTGCACTCAGTGGGCTTTCAGGGCCGCCTTGGGGGCTACACATTGTCTCCCCTCAGCAGATTTCTGGAAACTTGTTTCAAGGCTCCAGGGTCCGTTAACCATCACCATCACCAGTGTATGATAACACTGGCAGATGCTGCCGGTTCCAGATGGATCTGGCTCCTTCACAGCTGTAGTGGCCTCTGTGTGCCTGAAGATGGGGAAGCACTGGCCTTACTGGCTATTTCGGAGCAGCAAACTCTTC
Source organism: Cricetomys ansorgei (assembly GCA_026225945.1). NCBI lineage: Eukaryota > Metazoa > Chordata > Mammalia > Rodentia > Nesomyidae > Cricetomys > Cricetomys ansorgei. The sequence goes on along the minus strand of JAMJFZ010001258.1, from coordinate 1,871,466 downwards.
AGTCTTGGCTTAGGCTCTCTCCTTTGGAATTGATTTGCTTGTTTGCAAGTGCCTTTGGTGGGTGTGGCCTTGCCTTCAAGGTGCCTTTCCTGCTATCCTATCAAGAGCTCCGGGCTTCTCTTTGAAGGCACTAATTATCTTACAGCTGTTTTCTCTGAGCGCCCCCCCCCATCAGCGGCTTCAAATTCATTTGTGCTTCTTTCCTTGCAATGCTTCATATTTTTCAGATCTTTCTGTCTTCTCCCCCCCCCCCTATTCTCACTGGAACCCAGATAAGGACAGGGAGTAGTAACAGTGGAAAGTTAGCCCATTGTGATACAGTTTGGCCTTACTCAGTTTCTCAGGGCACGGGAAGAACATAGCCAGATTCCTCACCAGGATATAACACGAATGGTCTCTAGTCCATCTTCCAGTCCACCCTCCGCTGTCTGCATGTCTCTCAGCGTTCTGGTCTTGAGGATTCCCACCCTTATTCTACCTACAGGATCTTGGGACTTTAGTTACCTGAAATTTCAAACTCTTCCTCATTCTTCCAAAAAAGACTTTCAAAAGCTTAAGAGTCACATAGTCCAGTTTATAACAGAGATGGCCCCACTTTTGGTACTAATCTCCTGTAGAATTTACTTCTCGAATTGCTATGGTAAGGTACCTGAGAAAAGCAACTTAAGGCAGGCGGGAGGGCTCGTTCCAGTTCACAGTTGATACAGTCCATCGTGGCGGCAGGAGCATCAGGCAGTCCATAAAGATAGGTGAGTGCTGTGCTCCCTTCACTTCCTTCTAATTTAGTTTACGCCTCCAACCCAGGGTTAATGTCTCCCATATTCAGTGTAGTCATCTCTGTCCGGAAGCCTCACATACACACGAAGGTGTGTTACAGATACACCTAGGTGAGTCTAAATCCAAACTGACAATGGAGATTAACCTCAAGAAGGGGGAGCCAGGCCTGAGCAGCATGAGAGGAGGCTGTGGAGACTTGATGCTCAGACAAGTCAGGGCTTTCCCAGCTCCAGCTCCAGTGCCTGTCCTCTGATGCATGATTCTCCACCCACAGGAGACCTCACATTTCCGCGTATCTGAAATCAACTCCACCTGACTGAGGACGCAAAGTGTTCCCTTATCATCTCCCCTCTCAACCTTCTGCTGTCTCCTCTGGATGAAGTAAAGGCTTACCGCCCACTCGGTCTAACTCTGACCACCGACTGTCACAGCACCCTGAGTCATAAAAGTACTATGGACACTAAACAAAAAGAATATTATCCTTGTCTCATTAATCAAGACAATACACACTTATTTATTTATTATTGTTGGGTTTTTTTTAGGTGGAATCTCACAAAGTAACAAGGGTTGTCACCGGACCTTTGATCCTCCTGTTCCAGTCTCCCAAGTGCTGGGATTACGGGTGTGTACCACCACACACGCCCAGAGGAACACAAATCTAGTTCAATCTGTCTATGTTTGATAATTCTTTATTAAAACTCATATTACATGTGGGATGTCATCGATAATTAGTAACCACCAATAATTATAATCACATCATCCTGAAGGGAACTGAAATGTTTAGAGCCTTATGGCCGTAAGAAAAAACTGTAAAGTTAATGTGTTATTCATGTATTTCAGTTCACATGCTAGACATGGTGTTGAACGAAGGAATTAAATGTCAGAAACATCAAAGTAAGATACAATTTTTTTGAAGGGGAGCAAGAACTCACTGAAGCTGTAAAGCATGTTGTCAAAGTTCCTCTTATTGACACAATAAACCACTCTGACAAAAGCAATTTAAGGATTTGTTCAGGTTATAGTCTGCACTGTGGGGAAGTCAAGGCAGCAGAAACTTGAGTTAACTGTCATATGACATCCTCAGTTAAGAGCAAAGAGCAGTGAATCCAGATCTCCTGCATAGGGAACAGTGCCACACACAGTGGGTGTGTCTTCCCACCTCAGTTAACACAATCAAGATAATCCTCGTAGACGTGTCCATACCAACCTAATTTAGACAATTTTTTATCGAGATTCCCTTCTGAAGTGATTTTACATTGTCTCTAGCTTACAAAAGTAACCAGCACAAGACACAATGTAAATTTTTTAACTGTTAAAGAGAAACATATTTGCCTTTTAAAGCCTATGAGTGCTTTTACATTTTCACAATATTTACATTCCACTGGATACATTTTAAAAAGCAGTATGATAGTTTCTTATATAAATGCTAATTTTTATAATATATCCCCAAAACATTTTAATTTGTAATTAAAGAAACTGTTTTACATACCAGTTGAAAAATGGATATGGCAACCTTATTTTTTTTAGAGGATTTTCTTGGAGCACTTTGAAGAGAACTCAGCAGTTAAGAGCACTTACTGCTATTGCAAAGGGTCTGGATTTGGTTCCCAGCACCTACATGGTGGTTCACTAACTCTGATTCCAGATCTGATGCTCTCTTCTGGCCACCTCTGGTACCTTAGGTGTGGTGTACATACATACATGTAGGTTAAACATTCATATACAGAAAAAAAAAACACTTTAAAAAGAGATTTTTTGGGGAGAAGTGTCAAAAAAGTTTGAAGACCCAGAGTCCTGTGGGTCTGGTATGCTCCCTGGGACCACACTCTGGTTAGTTGGGCAGGAGTTACATGTGGTTCTTGTGTCCCCCCATTATGAAGTGGCTACTGGTCATAAGTATCTGAATGGGAAGACTTGGTCTCCTCTTGTCGTTAATGTCTCCCCATGGTGGAGGCTTTGGCAGCACCCACCTGGCTGAATGGATGCCTGGGCTCTCTGTGTGTGCCACAGCTGTGCCTAGGGCTGTCGGGACATTCCATGCCACTAATTCTCACTACCACCCAGCAGAGGTCTGATGGGTATCCTCATTTCAGAGCTGGGAAAAACAAGGTGAGGAAAGCCTGTATAACGTGCCAGAGTTCAATAATCAGAGAAATGTCAGATGGGGTCCCAGCGTCTGGTGACAGTGCTTAGATGCCGCACGTCATGTGCCTCGTGACCCAGGCAGGGTCTTTAGCCTGAAGCTCCAGAGCCAACAGGGGGCTCCATGAATTCCATCCCTCCACAGCCACCTTAGTTTTCTTTCCACCATCTGCTTTCTCCCCTTGAGTGGGTCTCCATCTCCCTCCCTTTTTAATATTTAAGTTATACACGTTCTGAGATTTTCAGACACCCCGTGTCACTGACCTACTTTTCCCATCCACACATCTTTTATCATGGGGGGGGTAACAGTGGGAAGAGCAGGGGGTCTCTCTCTAAAGGAAAAAGAAACGGAGAGAGTGGGGAGAAACACACATCACAAGGCTGCTCGAGGCAGGCTCCTGCTGACAGCAGGCAAACATTAATAAAACAAGGCCAGACTTCTCTGCTGAGCGCCTGTGACAGGAACAGTGGCTAAGAACACAGCTCTTACCCTCTGACCTCGCAGACGGGCCTCAGAAGCCCCCCTTGTGTGTGAGTGTGTGTGTGTTGGGGTGTTCTCAACTGTCTGTACAGGTGCATTCCTAACTGACGATGTGGTACAGATCGGCAGGTTCTCTGCCACTCTTAACCATGGCGGTCACACCCCAAGCGTGGCACAGAGGAAAGAGAGCTCCTTTACCGAGGTGCCATGCACACTTTGCCACGCACTCTCCGTGTTCCAGGTCTCCAGTAAGCCATAGGTGCTCTTGGTGGCCTGAGTCCCAAACCTGCTGCCCCGCCCACCGAGCTCCCCTAGCCCCTCTTCGACCCCTTTCCTTTGTTACCATATCACCTGAAGGTGCCCAGAGCTGGAGCCTCCCAGCTGCACCCTAACTCTTAGTCTGTGGAGTGGGAGGAGGGAGCATGAGGGATGGAGTGTCTGCCCCTGATTCCCTTGCCTTTCCTAGGGCACACCCACAGCCTCCACCCCTGTCTTGGGCCACTTGATGGGCAAAGCTGTTCAAAGACCCACACAATTTCTTCTGAGCATCTGGCTACTCCCGGGGATAAAAGCCCGAGTGCCCTTTATTCTTTCTCCAGGACCCTCTTGACTCCTGGGCTCCCGACGCTGCCCTCTGGAGTCCCCGCGCTTCCTTCTCGACTCCTCTCCCCACTCTTCCCCTGCACAGGTCCCCAGGGTCCGCAAGAGTGGGTGCGTGCGGGCAGCCCAGACTGGGTACAAGAGGCCGCTCTGGGTGGGCGGAGGCCGCGCCCCAGCCCCCCGCCCCCGCTCCGCGCTGTCCGTGACGTCAGAGCCGGACTGGGTAAACTGAGCAGGGCTCTGGGGCGCAGGGGCGGAGAAGGCGACCGGGAGCGGAGCCGCGGGACGCACCGACTGAGGCCCAGGCAGTGTAGCGCAAGAACCCCGCAGGCGGTCACAGGCGACCCGGAGGTACGCGAGGCTGGGGAGGACACAGACCCCCAGGGGATCCTCTAGGGCGGCCGGCGGGATCCCGGGACCCGGGCAGAGGCGGGGACCTTGGGCGCGGTTGGGAGGAGCAGCGTCCCTGGGTCCCAGATCTGGTCCCCGACGGCTCTGGAGGAGCTCGAGGGGCCGCTATCCAGGCGCGTGAGCGGAGCCGGGCGCTCCCTGCCGTCCCGGGCCACCGCTGATGGGCAAGACTCCTTGCGCTCCGGTGGTGCGGGACTCCTGTCTGTCCCAGACACTGACCGCGCCCGCGCCCGCAGCAGAGCCATGGCCCTGAGCGAACTGGCGCTGCTGCGATGGCTGCGGGACAGCCGCCACTCCCGCAAGCTGATCCTGTTCATCGTGTTCCTCGCGCTGCTGCTGGACAACATGCTGCTCACCGTCGTGGGTATGTATGGCCCGCGCGTCCCAGCCACCAGATCCCCGGCACCCTAGTGCGGTCCCTAGCACCTCGCCCTCCGCACCTGGCACTGGTCCTCAGCAACCCTGTCCCTGGCAAAGGGTCCCCAACACCTTGTCCTCATTGTCTAACCCCGGGTCCCGGCATTCCTGGCTCCAGCTCGGGGTCCAGACACCTCACTCCCCAGCAACCTGTCCCCAGCACCCCACTTACCCTAGTTTATCTGAGCAGCTCTGCCCTCCCAAAAAGTTGAAGAACGCGCTGTGAAAACAAAACAAAACAAACAAAACAACACAAAAAACCCCTCCTTGAGCACAAAACCGCGTCACCCCTGCTCCGGGGAGCTACATTTGTGGCTTCGCTTTCCTGGAGGTCAAAACCCGTGACATCCGATAAGCCCCAGAAGTTGTGTTTCCTCCTGATAATTGCCTGCTTCCTTTTGCCCACTTTCATTGCGATGAAAAAGATTTCTGTCAAAGGGGAGCAATGCGTTGAGTTGCCTCTGCCCTTTAGGACAATTACCAGGCTAGCCACGGAAGGTGGGTTAGTAAATTGGCGGACGAATGAATGGGCAAGCTGGTATCTAGCCCTTACACTTGAGTATGCTTGATCTTGAGGGCCTGTGATGGACGCAGTGTCAGGACCCAGTAAGACAGCAACCGCGAAAGTGTTGGTCTGATACTGTTTTCCTAAAATGACAAGTTCAAAACCAGGCCTCTTAGTTCTTCAAACAGAAAAGTATTCGACATGCCCTTTTTGAAAACCATTTTTCAACGAACAGAAAACTTTGGTTTTCATTCTGACTCCCGGGTGACGAGTCACTTCCTGCCTCTCCACTTGCAGATTCTGAGAGTATTTTAGCGTTATTTTCCGTTCCGGAGGGCCAGCATGGGGTTAATTGGGAGCGGTTTCCTTGCTTTACCCACTCACAAGTCTGTGGAGCTCACAAACCAGTCAGCACTGACCTCACGTTAGACAGCATTTTGCTTTTCTAGCTTATTCCTCTGAAGGAACGCTGCAATGAGAAACCCTATAAATGATACACATCTCTGGCCAGTTGTGTGGGCATAGCTGCTACCCCGTGGGCATGGTGGGACCCTCCGAGCTTCTTGCTTCTCTCTGTCTCTCTCTCTTAATCTGTATCTCTTTCTGCCTGTCTCTGCCTCTCTGTCTCTCTCTGCCTCTCTGTCTGTTTTTGTCTCTGTTTCTCTGTCTCTCTCTGCCTTTCTGTCTCTCTGTCTGTGTCTCTGTATGTCTCTCTGTCTCTGTGTCTCTATCTCTCTTTGTCTCTGTCTCTGTGTCTCTGTTTCTCTACCCACCCCACTCCCGCCCTGCCCCTCTCACCAACGTGAAACTGCTCCAGTGTGTTCCTGCACAGGGGTTCCTCTTCCTCCTCATTTGGCTGTTCACATGACCTTAGTTTTGGTAACTTTTGCCTCAGAAAGGGTTCAGACATGATCATACTTCTCTCCCTGTCTTTGTGTCCCCAGTCCCCATCATTCCCAGTTACCTGTACAGCATTAAGCATGAGAAAAACACTACGGAAATCCAGACCGCCAGGCCAGTGCTCACGGCCTCCACCTCCGGAAGTTTCCAGAGCATCTTCTCTTACTACGATAACACTACTGTTCTTACTGTGAATGCCACCGGGGGTCTCCTAGGAGAACAGCCACTGAAAGCTACCACCACACAGCACATGGTGACCAACGCGTCCACGGTCCCTTCTGACTGTCCCAGCGAAGACAAAGACCTCCTGAATGAAAATGTGCAAGTTGGGCTGCTGTTTGCCTCCAAGGCCACTGTCCAGCTCATCACCAACCCATTCATAGGACTGCTGACCAACAGGTAGGCGGTGTGCCTCAGACAAAGAGTGTGAGGTTTACGCTGTTCCTAATTTGCTTCCCTGCATCCTGTTACCTGCTTATCTGCAGCAGTGCCGGGAATTGGTGGACAGTGGACAGGGAAACCCAGTCATCTGGTATCTTCATCCTCAGTAACCAGAATCCCACATTACTCCACCTTCCCATCCTTCCCTCTGTGTCCTTAAAGGTACTAGGATAGGAAACACGATGGTAAAAAAAACCACGGGCTCTTCTAAGTGTGCATTTTACAAGTACATCTGCCATGGTTGCTCTTGGGTGTCAGGAGCTCTCCAGTGATCAAAGACTTCATGGTCAGGTGGCCTTCCATCTCTGCTCTTGCTCAGAGAAGACCAAAGTTAGGGCTGGGGCTGTGGCTTAGCTGGTAGAGTGCTTGCCTGGCATACGTGAAGTCCTAGGTGCAGTCTCCAGTGCTGCATAAACTGGACATGTAACCATGACTGTAACCTCAGCATTCAGGAGGACGATAAGTCCCAGGTCATCCTTGGCTTCACAGCAAGCTTAAGGCCAGCCTGGGCTACATGCAACCTATCTCAAAAGAGAAAAGCAAAAGCAAATACCTAACAAACAAGAAAAGAAAGCTGAAAGCCAAGATGCTTTCTTTTAGGGCTAGCATGGCGGAAGATCTAATAGCTGCCCAGATGGAATGTGGGAGAGATCAGTGGTCCTGCTGCATGGGTTAAACTCTGAGCTGATGTGGACATTCTGAGCTAGGCTCTTTCCCCGTTGTTGGTCACTGCATCTTGTCCATTCACTCCAGGGAAGAGAATGGAGTCTGTTGTCTGAGAACCCAAGCTGCTGCAGTTAGTTTTGAGTTAACCTGGAAGTTATGGACTATTTGGTGTTTTTGTCTCCATTCTTGGCATCCATTCAGCAACTATTCTTCTACAGCCAAGGTGGCCTGGTCCTGCCTTGGCCTTGGACACTCAGAGCCCAGAATACAGGGCTTGGAGGCAGTTCCTGAAGATGTCAGCTGTGAGGAGTGAGAGCTAATGGAGTTGTGTTGTAATTCCACCATGTAGGCTGATCCAGGATTGTCTTGAGATAAAGGCCAGCCTAGGCTACACAGTAAGTAGTAGTCCAGCCTGGGCTACATATGCAAGATTCTGTCTCTTTTTAAAATGGCAGAAAGGGGAGTGACCATCATTTCAGGCCCACAGCTAGAATACAAACTGGAAAAGGCAAGGACAAGAGCTTGGAGGGTGGGTGATGCTAAGAGGGAGGGGCTGGGGAGTCGCCAGGGAGGGGTTCCTAGGTGGGTGCCACAAGACCCCAAGTGCTAGACCAGAGACATGAGGCTTTCTTGTGGGGGCAGTGAGTTATTTCAGATCCCAGAGCCACAGCAAAGAGTCTGAGTCAAGCAGTAGGGAGCAGGAGTGGCCAGATAGTTTATGGAGTACCGTGCAAAGCAAAAATGTGGGTGCCATGCTCAAATGTTAAAAAGCATTGACTATATCAACTACAGCACAGAGCTAAGCAAAGGCCCAATGACAGTGGAGCTCTGAGCCTCTGTAGGGTTCAGGGTCTGTGAGCTAAGGAGGCCTAGGGTGACCTCAGAGGGATCAGGGAGGTATGACAGGTCCTTCTGACCTTAGCACTAGCTGCGCTTGGACACGGAGGTTGCTGGCACTATGTCCCCAGGGAGACACAGGAGCTTGTCTTCCTGTTGCAGTCTGATATTGTGGACTGGGCACTGCCACTGAGCCCGTGTGACGATTCTGCATAGCAAAGTGTGGTAAGCAAATGAGCCCAGGCATGGCTGATTGTGCACCCACAGAGAAGCCCCATTATGGAGGTGACATTCTGCCGTTCCACTGTTCTTCAGGACAAAACCAAACAGAGCTCTGGAGTCACAGGCTTGTTTCTTTTCTTTTTCAAGACTAAGAACACGTCTTTAAGTGCATCTGGTATAATTATAGAAAAATGGCTCAGGGTTTTGTGTTCTGACAGAGCAAACAGCTCAAATGCTATATGGGAAAATTGAGGACATTATCGTAATAATGCCCTGCCAATCACTCGGGCGGGAATGTGACTAGGCACTGGGTAATACTTAGCCAGCTTGCTGAAATGAGGTGAATACTCCAATCTTCCAAATGGGAGTCACAAACAAACTGCTCTTTCAAAATCCCAATTTTTTTTTTTTTTTTTTTTATGTTTTACTTATGTCTTTGAGAAGCAGCTTGTTTAACATCAGTGAGACCTTCCCCTAAGGCTTTAAGGCTGAGGCTGTTTAGGCTTGTGTCTCAGACTGTCTTCCAAGAAGATCCTAGCTTTGCTTTGGGGTTTGTGAACTGTAGTCTAACCTTATGGTGAGTGATCTACTTTGGAAATTAGGTGGATCAAAACCCCTGTCTGCTCTGGGTATGCAGTAAATTTTAAAAGTGATTTTTAAAAATATTTTTATTTATTTATTTATTTGGTGTCTGCTGCTTCCTAGGAACATAAAAATAAAAAACATTTTAATATTGTCAGACTCAGAGCCATCAAGTAACTTCTGTTCTCCCTTTAAAATGATTGTAGTTTGTAAATTTTTGAGAATTTTCCAAGCCCATGAGATGCAGATTTAGAGACTTGCTGACTCTCTGGCTACTGGCAGGCTCTGCTTCCCTCCATGACTCTGATGGCAAGTAACAAAGGACAGGTTCATTTGGGTGGCTCTCCCAGTCTCCCTGGGAGACACTGCAGCCTTGACATCATTTGTTCCAACCCCAATTTCGATTACCAACAAGAGGTATGACTCAATTTTTCAGTGTTGTAGACAACTGTGTTTAAAACACATTTTAAAATGTTTCCGATTGTAGAGTTTAAACGTCGTGTGTAACTCACATTTTGTGTTGCGAGCACACGTGCCTAAATGGCATTGAATGGTGGCTCCTAGACTCCTGGTGAGAAAGCTATTGAAAACAAACAAACAAACAAACAAACCAGAAGCCTTTGCACTAGTCCTAGGATTTTAGAGGTAAAGGAGTTTATGGCACAGGAGGAAAAGTGCTCACACATGCGGTGGTGAGCAGCACGTGGCCAGTGCAGGCAGACTTTGTGTCTACGCTGTCTTCTTTCCTCTCCATTCTCTCCTGCTGTACTATGACACAGTTTATAGTTTTAGCTACTAAGAAGAAAGAACACAGGTATAAAATTGTTATTCTTTACATACCCTTGGGCTCTGGGCCAAGCTGAATGGGTAAAGACAAAATTTTTCAATCAGTGGGTGGGGAATATTACGACAACCTGAGCCTTTCCCGCCTAGACCTTCCCCCAGCTCTGGAAACAGTCTCTTTTCAGCTCCTGATGTGAGCTGATCTAGCCTTAGGCATTAAAAGACCTGTGGAAGGACCTGTCTAGAGCCTGTCTGGTGGGAGCCCTCCTCTCTAACACCTAGAGGGTCCCACCCTGAGCCCAGATAGCCCACATCACACAGTCCCCATTCCCAGTCTATTGAGAGTGGTGCCCACACATGGCTTTTATGTGGTGACACAATAGGCTGCTTGTCTGTGGCTGGAAATTCTGGGGTGCTATCTCATACTGTACTTTAGAAACACAAAATGACAACTTTGGGTAAGCCTTGGCGATGCGTTTTTTCTAGTTTTATTTATACTTGGATTACTGTATATTCACTGCCTTTGGATGACAGGAGAGGGAAGAGAGAATACTTGCTTTTGGAGTGTATGTGCTTACTTTCACATTTCCAGTAGCATGTCTTGGGGGCTTGGCCCGTTTCCCTCATGGAGGCTCATGTGATTTTATAATTCTAGTTGAACTGTTCATTCCATGATGGTAACTGTGCATTAAAGAAGGCACCCGGATTCTACTAGTGACCCCTGTTATTGTTTGGTCCAAGTGACTTCTATGCATGTAGGTACATAAAAGGATTACTTAGAAAGACAAACAATATGAAAACATCATTACCCTTCTCTCTCACAAATCAGGCAAAGGTATGCTCTTCGGCTGTCTGCCCCCCTCCTTCTCTCCCTTTCACGCCCCTTCCCTCTTCCTTTCAGTGCAAAGGTTAAAGTCTAGAGGTTAGGCTGAGTGACCACTCACTATATCCTCTAAGAAGCAGTTGCCCACCAAGTGCTGTTTCAAGCCAGCAGATGGCCTGGGAGAAGTCACTCCATCCCTGGGAGCTGGCTCCCTTTACTTCCTTCTTAGCCTGTCATTGCCTGGGTGGTCTGCTTTTTATCAAGCTAGTGTCCGTGGCGTAATTTATTTCCATAGTTACCTAGTATATTTGAAAGCGGTTATTTTTCCTCGCAGATCTTTGCTAACATCTGAATGACAAGCAGGAAACCACAGGGCACGGACGCTTTCTGAGATCTTCTGGGGTTGTTTTTTTTCCCTCCAGCTTCAGCTGCTTGTTCTGAATAGGCTTTGTAGACAGAAGCAGTGACCTTTTCAGCTCATCTGCAGACAGGGAAACCAGCTGTTTGGGAAAGGGATCTCCTGTCCTACACATTGCTGGGATGGGTACAGAGGGAATGTGCTCACAACGGCTTCTCACACTGAAGCCAGAAGGAACTTGGAGTGGAATTAGGTCTGTGGCCCGCATGGGTCCTGCACACATCTAGCCCAAACTTGCCAGACCCAAGGGCTGGACTTAAGAATTTCATTTCCTAACCGCTGAACCAACTTCCTGTCATAGCCCAGTGAATTTAAGATCTTCCCGTTTCTTGACATTCATTTCCTGTTGTACCTTTTAGGGGTGTGCAGAGATTATTAAAAGGGAAACCGTGCTGGTGTCAGGGCACACTCTGCAGGGTCCTTTATATCCTCCTCCATGGTCATTTACAGTGATTGAGAGGACTGTATCATGGTCTCAGTGAGCTGAGGAGAGTCTGCGTTAGTTTTTCTGGTAAAAAGGAATGGTTATTAGCATTACAGAATGAGTATTGATTGTCAGAGGGTGTGCTGGTTAGTTGTCAATTTGACACAAACAAGGGTCACCTTGGAAGGGATCTTCAGCTAACTGTCTGCATCCAACCGGCAATGATTGATGTGGGCGGGCCAGCTCATGTGGGTCGTGCCACATCTGATCGGGGTTGGATAAAACAGCAGGCTGAGCAAGCCATGGACAGCAAGTCACAAGCAGCCTTGCTCCATGGCTCCCGCCTCTTCTCCCGTGTGAGTTCTTGTCCCGACTTCCCTCCGCGATGGACTGTGATCGAGACCTGCAAGCCACAGGAGACCTTGTCTCTCCAAGCTGCTTTTGATCACCGCGTTCATCGCTGCATTAGAAAGCGAGCGAGGGCACGGGGTCTCGCCACGCACTGCCTTTGCAGCCAGTTTAACAGCTGCTGTTCTACACGTTTGCTGTGGGAGTCACCATGTGATTTTTAGTCACATTCTAATTGGATGAACTGCTCCCTAGTGCTGGGTAGAGGTGACTGTGGTCTGGCATGACTCGGAGGGGTCGCTAATGGGCCGTTTGGATATGGGCCTGCTGAATCAGATCTAGCTCTGCTAGCGACACTTTAATTGAGATGGCATTGGATTGAGACGAGCAAGCTCAGTCAGTCACGACTAATGCCACTTGAGTCTCTGCTTCTCAGTGCTCTGAGCACAGGACGGCTCTTCCGGGGTGCGGGGAGAGGGGCATGCGTAGAGCTAAGAGAGTCTGTGGGTGGAGTCCCATGAGCTGCCCATTCAATTTTCTTTAACCTGGGGCTTAGCACCAGGAAAGGATGTTGCCAAGGTAACCACTTGGCCACTCTGCCTGCAGCTTAGCCTGTGTACAGCGTGTAGCATATGCGTGTTGGGCAGAGAAAGGAGAGCACCCTGAGCCCAGGTGTATACACAGCTTTTGGAGTGGACAGTTGGCTTTGTGGTTCCCTTCAGCTCAGCCATTCTGTCAGCCATTACTTGCTTTGCTAAAATCCCAAGGAACATTAAAGAGATGGTAGCTGCAGTGTTGCTAAAAACAAACAAACAAACAAAGCAACATAATGGCCCCAAGCTTGGTGAAAAACTGGTGTAGACACTCAGTTCCGAGGTTTGTAACGAGGCCCTGCTCCCTCCCTCCCTCAGCCATTGAGATCCACTGTCTCTGGGATTGCACAGTAGCAAGGCTGTCAGCGCAGTGGGGTGCTTGCCAGGAACACCATGCTGCTGCCCCAGTGTCCTGAAGAGTTTCATAGCAGAACTGCTGTGGCGGCTCACCAAGGAAGACACGGAAGCATTTTTCCTAAGTGTAATCCCTGACAGACCTCAGCAGAGGGAACCACTATCCTGGCCCACATCATACTGGACAGTAGAACACCCATCATCTGAGCTCAGGTGTTTTTATTCATTCAGAACTCCTCGGGTGTTCTACTGAGAGCACATGTAGATCATCAGCAATCAAACACCCCCCGCATAAATCCAACACCTGCAGATTATACAGAATGCCAAGGCCTAGGCAGCCCCTTACACAACAGTGCACCAAACGATTATTTTATACATAACTAAAAAAAAAAAAAAAAACCAAAAAACAAAACTTCCACAACACTTCCCCCTTTCTGCATAAGACAAAAAAAATGTTTTATTTCTACAACACAATTTAACACTACACCAGGAAAACTATTTACAAGATGAACAATCGTGAGGGTTGGTAATGCACAGGACCAAATGAAACCAAACATCTATCAAGTTTTTCACAATGTCTGTGGACAGCAGAAAAACATTATCAATATCCAGTTATCTGGAATTCAATCACAATCTTCTGGGCTTCTCCAAAGGGCTTAGATCACTTCTCTGGCTCTGCCCTCTCTGCAGCACACACAGCTTGTCCTCCAGGTTCTGGTCGGCTTCACTCTACTGCTGCTACTCTTCATGGTGGCATCTCTAAAACTGCTGGGGTCCCTTGCTGCAACTGGGCTGCACTTTCACCAATAGTCTCTCCTAGGCTCTCTTCATAGTGCCAAGCCTCAGCTGCCCTCCATGACCTACCTCCTCATGCCTTCAAAAACACCAGTAACACCTTACAGTACCAAGTTCAGCTACCAGCACAAGATATAACCTCAGCCAATTCTGTAAGACAGTTTCTGTGTGCTGACCCTGAGGAAACACTTTCCAGATTTTAAGATAGAGTCTGGTTGGCAGGAAAAACAACTGGTAACTTTGTTTTCAGGAAAGGTTCCCTTGTGGGGTGGAGCTCTCATCACCATAGCAGATGTGTCTTGTCAGGACTGCCTCTCCTCACCAGTATCTGGACAGCTTTGCAGAAAACAAAACAAAACAAAACAGACAGCAAGGTCTGGAGTTTGTTTTTCTTCCCTGTCTCCATGTTAAATCAGCTGGCATGATGTCGTGCCCCACATTAGTATACCATTTGTAGTAGTATGTTGCTGTGGTGGCTCACCAAGAACAGCAAGGAGGTATAATTCATAATTGCAAGCGCTTCTAGACCTCAGCAGAGAGAACCAGCATCATGGCCGGCACCGTACTGGACAATGTAACCCAGAGCATCTGAGCTCAGGTGTTTTTATTGATTCAGAACTCCTCAGGTGTTCTATTGATAGCACCTGAAGATTCTGAGCAGTTAAATATCCCCCACAGAAATCCAACACCTGCACACAATACAAGATGCCAAGACCTAGCCAGCCTTCACCTAACAGTGCACAAAAGAAGCATTTCACACATAACTAAAAATAAACTTCCACAACAGTTCTTTACAGAAATTTACTCAGGTGGAGTTGAGATTCTTGACTGAGACACATAAAAGAATTTCTTTTATGTGTGAAGCAGAATTGGGATTTATTAAGAAGAATTTATATATATATATATATATATATATATATATATACACACACACACATATACACATATATATACATATATACACACACATATATACACATATACACACATATACATATATGCACATTTAAGCTTACTAGAAAGAGAGGCCATCAGGGAAGATAAGATACAGGTGGGGTGAATGTGGGGTCCTCGAGAGATGGCTGCACTCAGCTGTCTTTACAACAGCCTCATGTTCAATCTTGATAGGTTCTAAAGCTAAATTTGCCAAGAGGTTGCTTAGGAACTTAAGTGAGATCGCACGTTCCTCGGGCACCCTGGCTGGGTAACAGCTGATAGGACAAAGCCCTGGCTCACTAGTTTTGCACAGGAAGGTAAGATGTTTTTACTGCAAACAGAAGTTTAGTCTTTCGTGTGTGTGAAATTCCCAATGCCAGGCTTATCACTGGAAAAGGAGTAAGACCACTGCTTCTTCCATGCTGTTCATGTAAAAAGCGTTTTCTTTATGTCAGCCACCTTCAGGGCAAATGTTAACTGTGCTGGGATGGACTCTCAACTGGTAAGAGATTTCACCTGGGCTCTGCAATTAAGGACTCACTCTTTCTCATGTCCCTGTAATCTTCCCTGTCTTCCTATCCTGCCTCAGTATACCCACCACCTCAATGCAGGCCTGTCTCCTCAGCTTCCCTGAGCCCCACAGTTGGTGAGAACCTCAGGCCACCAGATTGCTGGTTCCGTGGGTCTCACAGGCTGCCACGCCACTGCAGATATGCTCTGAAAGATGGCCTGGGCAGCTGGCTCGACTACACGCTGGGTGTGATATCACTAGTGGCCACAGATAAGGGCTGTTGCGTTTTTTTTCAAGTTTTGTCCTGAAACTGCCAAGTGCTTCTACCTGTAGTCAGCGGAGGGACCACAGATGTCTTAAGTGGTTGCAGGGATCTCAAAGGGGCCCAAGGGCTCCATGAAAGAGACAGGTAGATTCTAGGTGCTCATTGGCAGGCTACCTTAGCAGAGATGGTGAGCAATGAGTTTTGTAAGAGACTCTGTCTCAAGGGAATACAGCAGAAAATGACAGAACATGACCCCTGACATCTTCCTCTGGGCGTGCACACACACACACACACACTCACACACACACACACACACACACACTCACACACTCACACACACAGCACACACACACTCACACACACAAGCACACACACACTCACACACACACTCACACACTCACACACAGCATGCACACACACACATGCACACACACTTGCACATACACACACTCTCACACACACACACACACACACAGGCACACACACTCACACACACACATACACACACAGCACACACACACTCACACACACACACACACAGGCACACACACACACTCACACACATACACACACACACTCACACACACAGGTACACACACACTCACACACACATAGCACACACACTCACACACACAGGCACACACACACACACTCACACACACACACATACACGCACTCACACACACACATGAACACATACCACACTAATAATGACAGAAAAACTGTTGGAAAGATTCTAGTCAAAATCACATCTGTGACCTTTGGCTATCCAATGAGGTGGTGAAATTTACAAGGGAAAGACATTTTCATGTCTTGGTTTCCCCATCTCTGAAATGAGGAGGTCACTCTTAGGAAGTCACTGAGCTGGCTGTGTTGCTTATGGGCTGGGTATAAAACCTTCAAAGGAAGGTGCCGAGGGGAGCTTTGCATGATGGTCTGGACTAGAAGAGCCCTTCCATGCAGGCCTGGACTTGGCATGCTTGTCTTTCTCCTTTCTGGGAGTCATGGTCCCTCTCCAGGTTCCTGGGATACCAGGCTGGAGAGAGAAGAGACCTACGAAGCTGTAGCTGTCCAAGGTCGGGAGAACCAGGCAACGGACCATAGCTTAGGCAGGGTTGGCCCTATCTCCAGGGCAGAGTGCCTGGAAGCTGCTGCCATGCTCCTGACCCACAGAACAGAGGAAAGGAGAACATGGAGCAGAGGCTGGAGGGCTGGCGCAGTCAGTAAAGCACGAAGACCCGAGTTTGGTCCTGAAAACCTATGTTAACGTGCTTGGCCTAGGGATATGGGGAGGCAGATCCAGAAGGCCCAGGGCTTGCTTGTCACCCAATCTAGCATACTCGGTGAGCTCCTGGGCTGTAAGAGATACTCAAAGAAGGTAGATGACACTCTCGGGTTGACACTTGGGGTTGACTTCTGACTCTTCACCCCAACACACATGAGTGAGGGAGCAATGAGGTTTCTGAAGCATTATTTCTTTCAGGTTCCCCGGCAGACAGTTGCCTATGGACACCTTTCTATATTCAGGTTCAAGGTGGTGGTAGCCTTTGTCTCTCCATGGAGATCAAGGAGACTTGCCTGGGATGGGGAGAGTAGGAATCTAACCAGACATATGCTTTCATGATACAGCATGGCCTGATGCCAGAACCCTCAAGCCTCAGGGGACATTGGTCCTACCAAGCAACTTGGGCTTAGACTTTGTGCAGAAGACAAGGTCTTTCTAGGGGAGCTCCAGTGTGGTCAAACAGGAAGGCAGATTTTAACATCTTGAATCCTAACACCTCTTAGACATGGTGCCGCTGTTTCTTGCTTGATGCCCTTTTATCAAAGCTATTTGACTGCAGTTGTCCCTCTGGGGAAGTCTGGCAAAGACTATACTAATGATAATAACAGTAATGACAGAAATAGGGTCTTGCCTTTTGGGTGTGTTTGGAGTTACTTGCCAATACTGTGTTAACATTTATTGCAGAGAAATTTCCATGCAGAGTGGCAACCCGTAAGTGTGTTCATATTCTAAGACAGTCAAATATGGAAAGGTCACGCAGGAAGCACTGAGTATATGAATTTTCAGACAAGTCGACAGAACACTTATCCAGCTGATCCCAAACGGATAACGGCCGGAAAATCAATATAAAGCCTTACAAAAACAGCCAGCCCTCACCAGGCTCTCTTTGTGTCTGTGTCTTTCAGAATTGGCTATCCAATTCCCATGTTTGCTGGATTCTGCATCATGTTTATATCAACAGTCAGTAAGTATCTGCTGTTTGCCTTCTGCATGCGGGTCTCGGAAGGAGCCCTGCCTCCTGCGAGCTGGAACCCTACGAGACCTGGGGGAGGTGAGGATGTTGTACTGGCAATGGTGCAGAAAGGGAAGGCTTCATGGAGTAGCCCACACCCCAAGTCTGGGCATGCTCTTTATCTTAAGGGAGGGTTCCAGAGTCACACAATGTTGGGACATCCCTGTCTTGTGGGCATGACTTTGATGCAAGGCCCTGGGCATCTTCTCTCGGCAGTGTTTGCCTTCTCCAGCAGCTATGCCTTCCTGTTGATCGCCAGATCCCTGCAGGGAATCGGATCTTCTTGCTCATCTGTGGCTGGTAGGCATGAAGACACCAGTGGGCAGGTGAACACAAATGTAGGGACTGGAGACAGAGTATGGTAGAGGAAGATTCTCGGAGAAGGTGCCCACCTTCCTGTTGGATTCTGCCTAGCTTTGTATTGCAGTTAGTCTCACTGGCTGAGGGAGAGGTTAGCCTGCCAGGGAGGGAGGATGTCATGGGTGATGTTTTTGGCGCTCCCCAGAGCATGGGCACTCACCGGATCTCCTTCTGTTTAGGGATGGGCATGCTGGCCAGCGTGTATACAGACGATGAAGAGAGGGGTAACGCCATGGGGATCGCTTTGGGGGGCCTGGCCATGGGGGTCTTAGGTACGTAATAGTCACTGTGGGGGTGGGACCTGCCTGGCATTGGGTTACAAAGGTCCTTGCCTATTAGTCCTGGGCACATGAGCCTGTGTCCACATTCCTGTAGGCAGACATCTATGACATCTAACCCTCCTCTTTCTCTTCTACCTCCATGAAGCCTTAGGGAAGTGCTAGAGTCCCTTGCAGGGAGGATCTGGGCTTCCCTGGCCTCTGTCCCAAACCTCTGATGCTCCAATATGAAACACAGGATTTGAGTAGGATGGTCTGTCAGATCCCTTCCTCTGAAAAATTCTGCTATAATCTGAGAGAAACTTCCAGACTTCTGTATCTGCAGTTATACCTACTCTGGCTGATGTCCTAGGCCAGGAGACAGAGCCCTGAAGAAGAGAGGGTTAGATCTTTCTCCCTATTCAGTCATTTCAGCCGTTGCTCTGGAGCCAGTGGTTCCCGTGTCTGCTGGTAGCAAAGAAATGGTTCTGCAGACCCTCCTGTGCTCAGAGCCAACACAGCTCGGCCTGCCTCTTCTGC
Source organism: Cricetomys ansorgei (assembly GCA_026225945.1). Classification (NCBI taxonomy): domain Eukaryota; kingdom Metazoa; phylum Chordata; class Mammalia; order Rodentia; family Nesomyidae; genus Cricetomys; species Cricetomys ansorgei. The sequence continues at coordinate 1,852,781 of JAMJFZ010001258.1, read as the reverse complement.
TTCAGACCGTTGGTCTTTAAGGATGCTTCTGTGTGCTCTTCCCATTTCTTAGGTGAAGTTAGACACGATACTAACTAAGATGAATGTAGGGTGTCTACCCTAGATCTTATAGGGAACAAAGCATAAGAGAAACACAAGAATCAAATGGATGGTTTTCCTGTGGGGAGAGGTGCCCACCTACCAGGCCTGTCTTGTGGATCTCTCTCTTCCTGTAGTGGGACCCCCTTTTGGGAGTGTGCTCTATGAATTTGTGGGGAAGACAGCACCCTTCCTGGTGCTAGCTGCTCTGGTGCTCTTGGATGGAGGTGAGTGGCTATGGCCTTGGCCTCTGTAATGGTGTGTGCTTGGGCCATATGTGCTTTCCAAGGAGGGTCATTTGTGTTTTTCCCTTGTAGCTATTCAGCTTTTTGTGCTCCAGCCATCCCAGGTTCAGCCAGAGGTAAGCAGCAGGGAGATGAGGGTCCCTGAGGGGCCCCGGTAACTCTTTCTAATCCCTGTTTTTGCCTGACAGAGTCAGAAGGGGACACCCCTAACTACCCTGCTGAAGGACCCGTACATCCTCATTGCTGCAGGTGGGACCCCTGAGCCCTTGAAGGACAGTTCTAGGGGACGGGTGGGCACTGGGGGTGATTTTCACTTGCCTGCTGGAAGGACACGGTCAGGAACACGGGAAGTCCTATAGCACCCTTGCTTCTTTCTTGCCTTTGTGTTAAGGCCGTCACTACCTGGCGTGAGCTTTCTGAAAGGGCTCGCTGGCCTCACTTGAGGTGTCTCAGTTGGGTGTTTGGCCTGTGGGAGTAGGGACTGAGAAACAAGCCCTGTAAGATGCCTCCCTGGCTACAGAGCAAGAAGTCACACCATCTTGGGGCTTAGATGGACTAAAAGAGAACTCTGGGGTTCCATGGCTCCATCCAAAGAGAGGCAGTTGGCTTCTCTGCTGGGCCCGGGGCTTCCTTCCCAGTTCCCAGATACAAGGTTGGGATAAGTAAGTACAGCAAGCAGCCAGTGCCCCGACCTCTTCATGCACTGGGCTCTACAGGGTGCAAGAAACGTTCCAGAGCCAAGATGAGGTGGAAAATGGCACAGGAGCGTGGGTCCCAGGGATGTGACTCCCTGATGCTGGAGCACAGACGGGCCTGGCAGTGTGGCCGAGGCCCTGCCTACTTCTTGGAACCTCAGTGGTGAAGGGGAAATCAAAGATGTACCCAATTAGACGTGGTGGCAGTGGAGGGTGTTGGGAGAGAGGCGAATGGGAAAGAGTCCAATCATGTGTTCTGCTGTTAAATGTCACCAGGGATGAAATGTGCACACCGTATCATGATTGCACAGCTTTCTTTGAATTTGTTCTAGCAAATTACAGGTTCCACAGAGCACAACACAGGAAGCTCCCAGGACGGCGGAGGGCCGTTCTGTGCGTCTTTTTCCAGATGGCTCTATGTTTACAAAGGGCTTGGTTCACAGATCAACGATAAGATTTGTATGGGTACTGTGTGTGAATGGCTAGGAAAACACTGATCCCAAGCACGCTTGTAACCTAGTGCACCATGACCCATAGATTTTCTGACACCTCAGGGATCGTGAAAAATACCCAAGCCCATTGCACAGTAAAACCCAGTCACGAGAGCCTCAGGGCACCCTGTGTTGTATGGTCTGCTAGCTGCCTGGCTGCTGGCTGCCTCACACAGCTCTCTTCCTTAATGAATCAGAACCCCTTTCTACATTTGTAAAGTGGATGCATTAAGCCAAAAGAGCCTGATGGGTCCTCCCAGTTACAGACTTCATGACTCTGGGCTCACTGTTTAGAAGTAGGCTCTCTGAGCTGGGGCATGTGGGGTCTGTGTTTGGAAGTGTTCACAGACACTCAGTGCGAAGGCAGAAGCGCAGTAACACTCTTCCTCCCATGCAGGCTCCATCTGCTTTGCCAACATGGGGATAGCCATGCTGGAGCCCGCCCTGCCCATCTGGATGATGGAGACCATGTGCTCCCGAAAATGGCAGCTGGGTAAGGACTAGGGTGGGTCCCGTCCGTGTGCTTGGCCTGCGGAACCACCCATAGCAAGGTATAGCTCACTTCTGTTTGGCTCTTCGTGGAGTTGGTGCCTGAAATGGACTTTGGGGTTGGTCTCAGCTTCAGTTTTATCGTTCCTTACAGATGCTTCAAGTGGAAAGAGGAAAGTAGAATAAGATATTGAGGAGGGAGAGGAAGCATTCACATTCTTATTATAGGACATTGTTAGAACCGTTATGTCATTGTTACTGTTAATATCTTAGTGTCTGCTTTATACATTTTATCATTTTGTCATATGCATAGAGTTTGGTACTGTCTCCAGCTCCAGGCACCTACTGAGGTCTTGAGATGTATCCCCACAGATACTGAGAGACTCTTACAATTGCACCACGGTTTTTATTCGACCTGTATTTATTATTGACAACACTGTGACTGTGAATATCGTCCCCAAACTGAACTCTGTATTGTACTATGATTGACTGTTTTCCCACTCATTTTTCTTTGAGCTAGCTGCTACCTTGCCTTTCTCCTTTCTCCTTTTTCTGTGTAGCATTCATGAATATATTCCTTGAACTCTCTGGCAGAGATTCCTCTCAATGTGCTTAGGTCTATCTCCTATCTCCTGAGCTGAGCTTTCTGTGGTTTTGCTCATTGTGGATATCAGTCCTAGCTCTCTAGGGTAAACACTGTACAGTTGGCCACAGGGAGACTTTCCTCCCCACCATCTGGGCATCTTGTCTGATTCCCTTTCTGTACCCTTCTTCCCTGTGCACGTGTGTGCATGTGAAGGCAAGCAGTCAATGCCAATTGCATAAAGCTTCACATGGAACCTGGAGCTCATTGGTTCAGCTAGGCTGGCCGACCAGTGAGCCCCAGGGTGCCTCTCTCCACTGACCCAGTGTTGGGGTTACAGGTGAGCCCCAGGGTGCCTCTCTCTCCACTGACCCAGTGTTGGGGTTGCAGAAATAGCCCACCTTGCCCAGCTTTTTATGTGAATCCTGGTGACTGAATTCAGACCCTGTGCTTGCTGTGCAAGTGTGTGTACAAGTCACCATGGCTTCATCTGTGTCCCCATCCCAGAGATCTGCTTTGGTAAGCAGTTCTACAAAGGTGTCAAGCTCGTTCTTACCACTTATCCACACTCAGGCTGTTCCCTCACGTTTAGACAGACATCTGTAGGGCACTTTCCCAAAGTCACTAACACAGGTACTGGGATCAAATAGGGAACAATGAAGCCTCTTTACATAGATTTAATTTTCAGTGTGTGTATGCATGTGTGTGTATGCACGTGTGTGTGTGTGTGTGTGTGCGTGTGTGTATATGTGTGTGTGCATGTGTGTGTGTATGTGAGTGTGTGTGCATGTGTGTGTATGCACGTGTGTGTGTGTATGTATATGTGAGTGTGGGTGAGTGTATGTGTGTATGTATATGTGTGTGCGTGTTTGAGTGTGTGTGCATGTGTGTGCATGTGAGTGTGCATGTGTGTGCATGTGTATGTGTGTGTATGTGTGTGTGTATGCACGGGCATGTGTGTGCGTGCACATGTGTGTATGTGTGTGTGTATGTGTGTGTGTGTGTGAGACAGTTCTCACTGTGTATCCCAAGCTGGCCTCAAGTTTTTGACCCTCCTTCCTCAGAGCTCCGGGATGGCAGGTGTGTACCACACATGGTTAGTGTGAGATTCTTGCTGATATTCTCTATCAATTTTCATACTGAGTTGTTCACCCTTCTCTTGTTGATTGAATACTCTTTGTATATCAGGTATTAATTTTTATGAGAAATTTTGACGACATTGCCCCTACTTCGTTGTGTTCTTTTGCTTTACAGGTGATTTGTTTTGTCTCTCAAAACATTTAAAATGCTGCTTGTCAGATTAGCAGGCTTCTGTTTTTAATGTGGTTGCCAAGCTCAGAGAGGCCTTTTCTTGCCAAGATCATTCAAAATTAAATAGTCCCTGTTTTCCTTTAATGCATTTATGTTTTTAAACATAAATTTATGCCTTAAATGTTAGGTTTGCATGGATTTTAATTTTGCTCTAATTTTGGGATGGGGATGTGACGTTTCTCTCCTGTGTGGGCAGCCATCATCGCAGGCCATTTCTCTGGCAGAGAGTCTGATTCCCCATATCCATTTCTCTCTGAGGGTTCTTGGCCCGTTTCTGGATTCTCTCTTATCTTTCATGGATCTGCCATGTCCCTGTGTCGTGACTCTCCTCTTGAATGACCCTGGCGTTAGGATGTACTGGAAAGCTGGTCCCTATGTATGTACAATTTTATTTAGTACTTTATTATCTGTCTTAGAGATTTATTTTCTTAGTTCCTTCAACTGACACGGGTATGTTCATATGGAGATGCTTAGTTCTGACGCCATTGTATTTGACCGTGTGTGTGTGTGTGTGTGTGTGTGTGTGTGAGTGAGTGTGTGTGTGTGTGCAGGCACATGCACATGTGCATGTGTGTGCTGTGGTGCACTTGAGAAGGCCAGAGGACATCTGGCCTCCTTCCGCCATGTAGGTCTGTGGGATCCAACCCCGGTCATCAGGCTTGGTGGCAATCTGCCATTAGCCATTGAGCCACCCCCCCAATGCTTGGTCTGACCTCAGCGGGCATTTTCAGCTCCCAGCCTTTCTATAGAAACTGTTTGCCTGTCGGAAACCCACCCTTCCGCCTGGCCCAGCTTGCGCGGACTGCTTTGCCCCACATTGCCTCAGAACACTTATCCCTACAGAGTTCCAGGCCCCATCGGGTTTTGTGCTGATTGTGTTCACCCATCAAACCACCCCCAAAGTCCTCAGAAAAACCCAGGGTAGGGAAGGAAAGCTAGCAAGTGGGAGGTTTCTTTTGGGGAGGAGACACCTTCTGGATGCTGCAGATGATACGGGTTGCACAGCCTTGTGGATATACTGAAAGCCACCCAACTGGAAACACAGAGGGTAGATTTTATAGGATGCGAGCTATGTGTCAAAACCAAACCAGCCACAGACAACATGTGTTGTTCAGTGGAGAAAGCATTTCTGGAGTTAAACTAAAGGCATTTCTTACATAGAAACGATATTCCTTCCTGGTCAGAACAGGAGAGGAAGCCCAGGGGAGCTTTTGGGCTCCCAGAAAAAAGTCATTGCTGGACAGGAGGTGTACTTTCTCCTGCTCTGAGCCTGAACAGGTTGTCAAAAGACTACGGCACCCCTGTTTTGTGTCGGGGGCCATAGCCGACCTTTTCGGAAGGCTCCAGCTTCTTCCCCTCTTTGGACCTTGGCATCCTGAATCTCGGGGGTTCTCAGGAGGCACCATCTGTCCACTTGGGGATGACGTGACCTGGTCAAACCCCATGCATTTATTTCAGGTCTCAGCTGGAAGCTTTCTGCTGTTGCCAGTGTCTCCACTTAACTGGATGATGACCCTAATTGAATGTGTCCTGGCCATGTGCAGGGCACTTAGGCTGCTCTGCTCTTGTCCTCTCCAGACAGAGCCCGCGGCTTTCTCTTTAAAGTCTTTAAGGTCAGCCAAGAGCCCTAGGGCCACATGAGATAGAACTCAGGCCCCTCGATGTCAGCAAAAGATCATTTCATGAGGCTTGTCATTTGTCTGCTGTTTAGCTGACCCACACTGTCTGCAGCTCTGCGGGCCATTCACCTCAGAGGTGTGTTTGTCTTTCTTGGAGGAAATCTAATTTTACCTCTTGCCTCAACTTCAGTGTGAGAGGAAAGATCCTCTTAGCCGGTCTCCGAAGCTTGGGTCTGGTGGCTCCTGCAACCATCAAGGCCCTGAACAGAAAGAAGTGTGGGGTTAGCCGTTTGGAAGGTTTTGTGCTGGGAGCCAGTGGCCCTTGCTTCTGAGCCGCCCCAGGAACCTGGCCTCTGGCTGCCGGGGAGCTGTGCTGACTCTGTTTCCCTGTCATCTACGGAGTGAGGCTGGAAGTCAGAGCCAGGCAATCCTATTAGCTATGTGAGTGACCTGTGAGTACTCATGAAATGGCTTTGGCTGTAGTTTTAGGGAAGGAAGAAAGGGCAGACACCTCTACCCCAGAAGGCTTCAGCTCGAGTCTCTTCCAGGACCTTCTCCGTCACCTGTTACGCAGGTCCCGAGTTGGAGTCATCGACAACAGAATCATTCTGTTGCTTCCTTTCCACTTCAAGTTCGAGACCAAACGACCTCCCTGGGACAGCTGGATGCTTAGGGGCTGAGCTCAGGGTGAAACCTGTAACTCCCCAAAGGGAAACTTAGGCCCTGGGTAACAGCCCCAGACAAGGTTTGAGCCCAACTCTGGCATGTTCATCTTGAATGTGATGCTGGTGATACCGTAGGGGGAGGGGCATGAGTTTGCCAGGCAGGGAGCCCAGTCTGTCCTGGTCAGGTGTGACATCATAGGACCCCCTGTGCTAGCCTAGCCAGTGGATATAGAACAAATGGATTGCTGACAGTCTGTGGTTTGGGGTGGCAGGGTTGAGCCTGCAGGCTTCTCTTAGGTCTGGCTCTAGGATCAGACTTTAGGAACTATCAGTAAAGGGTCCTCTGAGGCCCAGAAGAATCTCAAGCTCTCTCTGCCCCTGTCACTCCTCAAGCCAAATGTCGGCATCCACTCCTTGGTGCTTCATGACAGCACAAGCTTTTCCCTGCCTCGCTGCTCAGGATGGAGGTAGGCTGGTCCCTGTGGTGGCTTTCTGGTGTGACTGGAGATGAGTGAGCAGCCTGTGGGAACTCCCGTCAGAGCGGCGTGCCTATGACGTCGGAGGCTGCGTATAGGCAGGGTGTAACCGACGCTTTCCCTCGGGTGGGGAGCGTCCTAGAATGAAGCCCTGTTGTAGCTGTTGATGCTAGGAATCTGTAGAGCGCAGAGCCGCCTGTTCGTGAGGGAAGTGTCTCTCCAGATACCTGCAGTCCTATGAAACAAGAACCCGCAAACAGAACCTTTCTTTCTTCTTTCCTCTTTTTCTTTTTTCCTACACACAGTCCTAGCTGTACTGGAGCTCTCTATGTAGATCAGACTGGCCTTTAACTCACGGACATGCTCGCACCTCTGCCTCATGATGCTGGTGTTAAAGGCACCACATCCAGTGAGGGCCTTTTCTTTCGATGGCCAGCCATGTTCTGGGGCCATCATGCCTGCCACCATGGAAGCAGAATATGGGGAAATTGAGGTGGCTCCTGCTGGCTGGGGACTTACTGTAGTGTGGGAAAGGCCAGCAGGTCAGGTGGAGAATGGGGAATGGGATTTGCATGCAGCCATGCCACTGAAATCAGTCTGGAGAACCTGTTAACAGTAATATTGTTGTCATCTGGGTGTCTGAGTGTTTAGGATGGGAGCAGTGGTTTCTCGAGGGCTTTACGAGGTTTAGAACTTGCTAAGTTCAACTAGCAAGCTTTAGGTTCAAGTGAACACTTTGTTTCATGCTTTCTAATGCAGTGCATTTTTGCTTGAGAATCATGATTGAGTTTGTCAGTGTAGAGGCCTTGCTACCCATGGAAAATAAGGCCACCGTGTTTCTCAGTCCTGTGTGAGACTGGCACCCCCTTTCCTGTTGAGAAGGTAGGGTTGCTCAGTGACCATTGAGGAGTCTGTCCCTGTCCCTGCTTGGTTCTAGCTGGATACTTCAGGAGTCCTGGGATCCTAGCTGGGCCCTCTGAGCTACCTCCTTTGATTAGCGTCAACAAGGGCTATCTGTGGGCCAGGGTCAAGTAGATTATTTGGTTGACTGGTACAGTCGGCAATGATACATGAGCATCTTATTTTTGTTCTTTAACATTGCACCTTAATGGAATCTTATGCAAAAACTCATGCAAAAATCTATTTCCATCTTATCTATAGACTAGCTCTTCTAACCCTGGAACTGCCGTCCTCCAGGGCAGTGATGGGTTAGAGAGTGGTATCTCCCTTGTCACAGAGGATCTGGTCCTCAGAGACCCCAGAGAACACGCCCGTCGATTTTCATTTTGTTACTCTCAGCCCGAGGCCACATGCCAGCCAGGCCACGTCCTACTGTTGTTTGTCCCACCGTTTGCTTGCCTTGTGCATTTACACCCCGTGGCCTTTGGTTCCAGCTGATCCTGAGGCAGAGTCAACATGATTTCTGTTGCCCAGTCCGGCCTGGTCTGCAGAGCATGGGAGTCTGCCACAGACATCCTGGGGCCAGGTTTTAAAACCGTCTGCTTTGGAGAGTATGACTAGCTGCAGGTTCAGAGTTCCCAGAGCTGTGCCTTACGATGTTCTCAGCAAGCTACTGTTTGATCACAGGTCAAATGCTATCTGATTCCTTCCTTCAAAGATGCTTTCCGTGGTGGCAGGACTCAGGCTGGTGTCGTACCGGGCACACGGCTGTCAGTAAATGTTTGCTGAATCAGATTATATTGAATGACTGTTTGGCCTCTACATATTGCTAGGTGTGATGGAAATGACTTCCAGGAACATGGGATTGCTCTCCACTCTCATTTCCCAGAATCCTAGTTCTGACATGATTCTGTTTTGTGTTTTGATTATAGAACCCATTAACCTGAAATTCCTATTGTACTAAAGGCTCAGGGTTCTGACAGCTTCTCCCAGGGTTTAATGGCTTAGGGTCCTATCTTTAAAGGGACATAACCATTCCTACATAGTCCAGCCCTTGCTGACCATCCTCCATGCACAGCTGTAGTCGAGAACAAATGGCTCTTACTGTCTGAGGGCAAAGCTTGAAATCAAGTCTAGTATGTCGGATTTCAAGGAAAAACTACTGAAATTTTAAAAATTGAAAAGTAGTCTCTTGATAAGAGGTAGACCTAGTAGCGGGCAGTAGAGCTGAGGTGGACAGACCCTTGCATGCCTTGTGGGCCCTTTGTTCAATGCTGGCCATGTTCAAGGCAACTTCTGCCCTCCCCAGCAGGAAATGGCTCCACACTCTGTCTCCCCTCAGAAAGCCATTAAGTCCTGGACATGAAGTGTCCTGTCAGTCAGTTTCACCATAAGAAATGACTGAGCACTTTTCTTTCCTCTTCTTTTTAAAAATAGAAAGGTGTGCACCGTTAACTGAGAAAAGCAGGGCACAGAGCAGGTGTGAAGTAGTCCTGTCTGTGTGACAAAGCCTTGTGTGCACACACGCGTGTGAACTTACCAGGGGAAGTGACTGTGGGCTTTGGACAGTTTCCAGTGCTTTCTTTTCACTTGGTCCTAGTTTCCCCTAATCCTCCCAGTGGCTGTGCCTTGTGTCAAGAATTCAGAAGTGAGGAGGACACATATGTAAATGCCCAGACCACATTGCTGGGGTCCTCTCTGTCGGCCCACATGTAATGCTGCCACCAGACGCAGGTGGAGGTGAGATGTAGCCGTTGATAGAGAAATGGTTTCCATTTCTGGAGCGTCTAGGCAGCTCTCTGGGGTGGATAAGCCTTGGGGGTCCAGACTGAAACCGGATATTAGCAGCTTGGGCTCGGCCCCAGACTTTATTTCATCTTCTGGAATCAACGCGGCGGTGTCTCCGATTATTAGTTTTTCTGCCGTGCCACTGCTTGCCGTACTGATAAGGTGTCCTTTTCATAAATCCACAGGCGTTGCTTTCTTGCCAGCGAGTATCTCTTATCTCATTGGAACCAATATTTTTGGGATACTTGCACACAAAATGGGAAGGTAAGATTAGATGAAAGCATCCATTCTATTGTTTTGGTAATAGCGTGGTTCTTTGAAGAAATTAAAGGTGTTTCTGTCTTCGCTATTACAAGTAACTGTTGTGATTTTCATTGAAGACGTGTCTCGGGAAAAACACTGTGAGTGCTCATTTATTGATGTGCCTTTTCTTTTGCTAGGTGGCTTTGTGCTCTCCTGGGAATGGTAATTGTTGGAATCAGCATTTTATGTGTGAGTGAAAGATTGCATTTGACAGGCAGCTGGGGTGGGAGCATATGAATCTAAAACTCTGGTTTTGGGTGAGACTCAACAGGCAACATTTTTTTCCCTTCAGTTTTTTGAGACAGTGTTTCTCTGTGGTAGCTCTGGCTGTTTTGGAACTCACTCTGTAGACCAGGCTGGCCTTGAACTTGGAGATCTACCTGCCTCTGCCTCCAGAGTGCCGGGATTAAAGGCAGCACCACCATTGCCCAGCTCAGGCAACAATTTTTAACAGTTGAAATTGTTAATATTCAGTTTTATTATGTCCTTCATTTTAAAGGTATTTTTAAACAGTTTTGAGAGACTCTCCAGTAGATATGTTATTTAATTTTATTATGTAGTTTACCAAGTTATTTTTCTCACTTTTATTTATTTATTACCTTATTCTTTAATTTTAATTATTTTTATTTTTTGTGTTTTGTTTTCTTAAGGTCTCATTATGTAACCTAGGCTGGCCTAGAACGCTTGACAATCCTCTTTGCCCCATTCTTGCAAATCTGGGATTACAGGCACAAGCCACTAAGGATTATAGTGTCTTAAATACCTTATGGCAGCTAGCCTGAACAATAGCAAGCTGTTACCCCAGGATAAGCATCTTTAAGTGGCCAATATCTCCCCAAATATGGCTGTCTTCTCTGTGTCAAGCTGAGGGTAGATGAAGCCATCTTTCTGAGGTGCCATGTAATCATAATTACATTTAGGCTCTGACATATACCTATTGGTTGATTGATTGCACTGGAGATTGAGCCCAGGGTGTCATGCATGGCAGACAAGCACATTGCCAATGAACTACACCCTCAATCTAGGCTTTGACTTTTAAAGATTAGGATGGCAAGCCCTTCCTTTCTCTGCTCCCATTTCTTTCAAAAGGGAACAGATCCATTAGGCTCAGATGAAAGGTATTTTTAGAGCGTTTTCAAGATGACGCATTGGAGTGGATATCTTTTATTTTAGCATAATATTAACTTCCTCTTACAGATTCCTTTTGCAAAAAGTATCTATGGACTCATCGCTCCCAACTTTGGAGTTGGTTTTGCGATTGGTAAGTCACACGGGCCTTGTACCTTGATTTGGAACTGCATTCTCTCTAGGTGAGATTCTCTTCTTGAAGAGTGAACAGACTATAGATAGGTATAGAGCCCAGATTTCCAGAAGCGTCAGTGGAGGCTGCCATGGGCTTAGCTCAGCAACAACCCATAGTCCAGCTCCACGAAGACTCTCGCAGAAGCGAGCATTCTGGAGAAGTGGTGTCAGCAGATGCAAACCAACGCTTCACCGCCATGCTGTAGCAAACACACACGCTTCCCTGTCTGTAGCACATTTGATTAGATTCGAATCTGAGAGCAGACCTCTCCAAATGAGGCTGGGGACAGACTTCCCATCTGCTTTTTTATAGGACATGGTAAAGAAAATGCAGGCTGGTGAGGTACCAAGCTGCACACAGCAGGGATTTTCACAGGCAAAGGAGAGTAAAACATTAGGGAAAGTCGGGACGAATGGTATGCTTTTGTTTCTCACTTATAAATACTGATTGGTCATGATAAAAGTAAAAGCCAAGTCTCTTGCACCTTCGTGTCAGGAATTTGGTCTTTGAGAAGTATAGCAGGAAGAATGAACGGGATATTTTCTGACACTCCAGAGGAGGTTAGAGGCCCTGGCATCTTGCGTCTCCTCACGGCCCCTTCACAACGCCAGTCCTGTTGTAACTCGTCCTTCGACTCTTTGCTTAATATCCACCTCTTATGTGTGGCTCCCCTCTTTCTCTGCAGCAGGGTGTACACATCAGATGATTAGCAAATGCTAAAAAAAGTGAAACTCTTTCTCTCACCCACCTGCTGCTGTATGCCAACACCTCAGTGTGTGTTCACAGCTGTTGGGGTGCTGCAATCAGTCACCCCATTTAGACAGAGGGAAAAAGTGCTCAGAGGCTAGGTGTGACCACGCTCATTCTGGATCTGCACCCAGAGCTCTGAACACGTGCACTCTTTCTGACCCTTGTCCCTTGCTAGTCAAGAGGTCTCGGCTTGTCATCCTGGTCTCCGTTGTTACTGACTATAGCCAATTAGTGAGCCAAGCTCTTTGGGTTTTAGTTTTCTGATAGGGATGGTGTTCTCTCACCCTCCTTTCAGGCCCAGCACTCCGGTCCTCTCAGGCACTCTCCTGTAGCAGTATGCTGCCATGACAGCTCAGCTAGGAGACACGGAGCAGAGGCATGGAGGTGTATTTCAGAGGTGTAAAACTCTGCCAGACCTCAGCAGAGGGAACCACTATCCTGGCTAGCTCTAGACTCCATAGTGGAACCCCGAGCCCTCAGCTCAGGTGTTTTATTGAGTCAGAACTCAGGTGCTCTACTGATAGCACATGCAGATCATTAGCAATCAAACGACCACTACAGAAATCCAACAGCTGCAGACAATACAAAACGCCCTGACCTAGGCATCTCTTTTTCCAACAGTGCACAAAACAATTATTTAAAACATAACTGAAAATAAACTTCCCCAACACTTTCCAGCTTGTTAACTCACGCGGTCTAAGAACGGGTGTTGGGGGAGGATGGAAAAGAGGTTGGCCGAGGTATACCTAACCGTAACTGACAAAGGAAAAGCAGTTGAGAAGATAATGGATCGGGAAGGCATCAGCTAACAGGCCAGGCTCCAGTGGCCTGTAATACACTGGACCTGGAGAACAGTATGTGAGTCGCCAGAGGACTGGTACCTTCCCCTTACCCAAAAGATGGCCCATTGCAAGAGATGACAAGGCGAGGCCAGGGCAGCCTACAGAGGGTGGCCTAACAAGGACTCAGAATCCTGAATTCCTCTCTGAACTCTTCTGCTGACTGTGCACAATGCAAGGTGTGCTGTTGGGAGTCCATCACAGACCAGCGAGTAGCAGTGAGAGAGGAAAGGGCAGGCGACACACAGTCCCGGACATTCGGCACGTGTCTGGTTCGTGCCACTTGTCCACACACTGTTCCTTGACTTTCCACAGGGATGGTGGACTCCTCCATGATGCCTATCATGGGCTACCTGGTCGACCTGCGGCACGTGTCTGTCTACGGGAGTGTATACGCCATTGCGGATGTGGCCTTCTGTATGGGCTATGCTATCGGTAAGAATGCTAGCTTCCAAGACAACCTCTACCTTCGTGCAGGAACAGGAAAGAACTCCCCAAAATGCAGAACTCTTTACATTTTCTGGCAATAAGACATTTGGAGAAAGTGCTAACTTTCTGTTTCCCCAAAGGTCCCTCTGCTGGCGGTGCCATTGCGAAGGCGATCGGCTTTCCTTGGCTCATGACAATTATCGGGATAGTTGATATTGCTTTTGCTCCGCTCTGCTTTTTTCTTCGAAGTCCACCTGCTAAGGAGGAAAAAATGGTAAGAACGCCTTTTTAATCGTTTTGGTATGAACGTTTGGACAGCTTCTGCATAGTTCTAAAATACATTCCTGATCCTTTTCAACAGAACCCTCCAAACAGAAGCAGTGAGAGCCCCTTTTTAGTTACTAACAAGAGACAGTAACTTCTTTTACTCTTGTTTCAGTTATTTCTTTCAAGCCTCATGTTCATGAATTTGAAGAATGAAATTACTTTTGGATGTAGAATGGCATTATACAGCTCTTGTCGATCAAATATAGCCCTGGAATAATCCAATCTAATTGTCTATGGTTCTTGAAAATTCTTCCCCCTCCCAGGAGACACCTTTCTTCTATGCTCAGCATGCAGCGATAGTTGGTGTCTTGGTCCTTATCAGATTCTGGAGATGCTTTTAGGAGTTTTTGTGAAAGATGATCATATTTACGCCCCAGGGCACGTATGTAAGCATACAGAACTATTTAATTCTTATCATTATGACTAGAATCATGGCCTTCGACAAGCTAGAGAGAATAAAGTGCTTCTTTTTTTTTAACAAGTTCAAATTATTGATTCTAAATTTGGAATGTGAAATGTATGGGCCTTGTGCCCTTTCTAAGGTGTTTACCTTACCCAGTAAAAATAGCCCACGGTTGCTGCGCATTGCCTGGCCTGGGAGCCGTGCCACAGACTTCAAAGGATCAGATGCTGGAGGAATTGTTTAGCTGGAAGGAGACTGCCTGGACTAAGGATGAAGGAGAAGCCCATGAGAACTGGTAGTCTTGTGTTCAGGGACAGGTCTGAGGATTCTTTGTCATGTTCTTCTGGAGTAGATCAGAAGTGATTTCCGAACATTTCCCCCCTCTCTGACTGTGGGTTGAACCTAGGGCTTTGTGTGTGTGTTAGGCAAAGCACTCTGCTGTTGTTTCATTTGTAGCCCTCTTTTTACCTCTAATAATGTTTGACCTTGAGACAGGGTCTCGTTAAGTTGCCCAGGTTGGCCTTGAACTTACTCTGTTTAAGAACAGACAGGCCTTGAAGTGAAGATCTTTCTGCTTCAGTTTTGGGAATGGCTGGCATTACAGGCCCGTGCCATGAAGCCCCAGCAGGGAAGTGCCTTCTGACATTGAACTGAACAGGTTTTAATACTTTATCATTTCTTGAGGTGCTCTTTGATGATTTTCCCCAAAAAGTGAATTTAAAGACAGACAGAACCAAAATTTAGATTGTGTCACCTGTATTTGTCTGAGGCATTTCAGATTCACCTACCCATTTACACACCGATCTCTGGTCACTGACCTTGTGCCCTGAACTACACAGGATTTGACTATAGACTGCAGAGTTTCTCATGGCTGGGCTCCTGGGAAAGGAGGGGGTGCTGTGGAGATTGCAGCACCTCTATTTGGTTGCCCTGAGCCCATACCCTTCAGAGGTTGATGGAAGACTTAAGCACAGCACTGGGAAGCTGTCCTTCAGTCGGCACACTGTCAATGATTTGATTAAGGCTGTATGGAGGTTACTCCCAAGCCTTTTTGACCAAAGAAATTGAATTACCAGTAAATGTTTCTGTCACCCAGGAGACTGTTAAGGCTCTTAGGGATGCTGTAGGGCTGGCTTGGGCCTGGGGACAGCTGCACTGGCTCACTACACAGGACTGTGTGATTCTGCTTTCTCCATTGCACTGGGAAATAACCTCCCATAGGAGTGTTGTGGGAGTTAAATGAGAGCCCCAGCAGTAACACAGTAATGGGCTACTGCCTCTGATGTCACCCACCCGTTCTTCTGCTTTATCTAAAGCACTGGTTTACCGTGTCCATCCAGTAGAACCCAACCATCTTCACTCTTCAAGGCAAGAGCTTCCTTTTGCTACCCAGACTCTTCTGGGTGGGCATCTCTCACCAAGGCAGCAGACAGTGGCTGCGTGAATGGCAGCCTGAGCTAGTGGAGGAGATGAGAGAGGCTGGAAGAATGGCCAAGGAGATGGTGGAGGTGGGAAGCATTTGTCTCACCAGCAACCACAGGGTTTTTCTACCACAAATGATGGTAGAAAGCCAGTCATTCTTCATATAAACCGATGCTTTAGTTCATTTAAAAAATACTGACAGAAGTGGAGACAACCCCGAAAGGCAAAACAGTAAGAATGAGGTTTCCAGAAAGTCACTTCCCTGTAAAATGTCATGGTCCTTAAATCTTAAGATGTGCATTTCTCTGCCTACAACTGATGCCCATAATTGGAGGAATGTCATCTGACTGGCTCAGTGGAAACATGTGAGGATGGCTCCCAGCAGCTGATGCTTGCTAACTGTGCAAGCAGAGCAGAAGAGAGGTGGAAGCCGATAGCTTCTGATAATAAGGGGGAATGTGGCAGGATGTGAGCCGTACGAATCCATCACCATCCACTTGAGAAACCTCAGCACACACAAGTGCTGAAGGGCAAAATCTTCAGCCACTAACTGTAGGAGAAATGGGGACCAGAAGGCATTACATCCCAAGCAAAGAATTCTTTCATGAAGTACTTCCTGGTGACAAGATACTCTGCAGCAGTGTGAGACTGAATGGCCTATGCGTTGGTGATTTGTGGATTATGGATCACAGCAGGTTGTGAGTTGGTTGTGAGCCCAACAGCTTTCCTTCCATTCAGATTCCTGCTTTTTAAAATAATGTTGCTGATGAAGGCAGAGGGAAAAATCCTTATTGCTCTGTCTCTGTCAAAATGTAAGGCACATCAACATTGCCATTTGAAGGAAACCACTCCCACAGTAAGTCAATGACACAGAACTCTGACCTCCCAAGACACTTGGGTGAGAAGAGTTGAGTTCTGGGATGGTTTTGCTTTTCAGGTTTAAAAGAACTATTTTTTAAAAGTAGGGCAAAAGTAGGGCATGCCTTTTCAAGCTCCTGTTGTCAAGGCAGGAAAGCGGGCGGTCTGTGGATAGCAGCCCAAGACCCCAATTCAGTGCCGAGGAGACAGTGGATACAACTACTTGCTGCAAGAGGATTTGAGTTCCGATCTCCAGCACCCACGTAAATGTGAGGCCGGTGTAGTGGACCACCTGCAATCTCCATGAGGAAGACGGAGACGGGATCCCTGGAGCAAGATGGCTGGCTATACTAGGCAAAATTGGCAGGCTCTGGGTTCAGCGAGGGACTCTTCCTAAATATATAAGTGAAGCGTGGAGGCACCTGATGTCAACCTCTGACCTTTACACGCACACCTGCATGCAGACAACCCCGTAACTCGTAAAATACCTTTAAAAAGGACTCCTGCTCTTGGGCGTCACGGGCTGGGTAAAGCTGGAGCAGGTAGTGACAGATGAGGATACACATGAAGTGTACATTGTACTTGTAGACACCTGTCTCTTTCTGGGCACTTATGTAGTGGATTGCTGCTTTGCTGGGTTGTTTTTCTAGTTATGTTAAAAAGAACAAAACTTTAGCATTAGGATGCACGCTCTCTCAAGTCTGAGATTGGAGTGCCTGCCTTCTGAGTGCACTTAGTTTCACCAGCCCAGCGCCGAATCATGACTTTATTTGGTTTGGTGTTTTTACCACCCTAGAGGCCCCAGCTTTGCTCCATGGACAGTGATAGAAGCTAGGTATTTAGCAGGAACTTGACCGTATCTGGGCTTTGCTGCGGATTTGGTGCCAACCCCTCTTCTCTCTTCAGTTCTGCTCCTCAGTAGTGTGTTGGCGTGAGCTAAAATTCCCTGTCTGCTTCATGGGCCACTGGGCACTTGTTTCTCATGTTCTTGTCTTACCTGTTCGGTGCTGTGTGCCGCTTTTTGTGGAACAGCATCTGTATAACTCTTTTAAAAATAAAACTAGTACCCAGTTAAGTTTTGGGGAGAGGACATTACGCGCTCTCTCCTCTCCCCTTCTCTCTGTGAAGTATGCATGTTCGAATATCCATGCACCCATGCATGCAGAAGCCAAAGAACAACCTTTGAGTGTTCCTCGGGGGCAGTCCACCTTGGTTTTTGAGTCCCCTGCTGGCCCAGAACTCATCATGTAGGTACATCTGGCTGGCCAGCAAGCCCGAGATCTGTTTCACCTCTCCAGAGCAGGGATAACAAGTGCACACCATCCTATCTGAGTTTTAAAAATGTGGGTTCCGGGGATTGAACTCAGGTCCTCATGCTTGCAAGACAAACACTTTCTTTACCCAGTAAGTGATCTCCCTAATCCCAGTGCAGTTTCTGTAAAGACAGGGAGTCTCACTATTTAGGCCTGGTCGGTCTAGAGCTTGTGTAGACAAGGCTGGCCTCAAACTCAGAGACTCGTCTACCTATGCCGCCGAGTACTGAGATGAAAGGCGTGCACCACTACACCTAGCAACTCCGTCTACATTCTGACCATTCCTGGGGTTAAGCTTGCCTACAGATGTGTGTAATGGTGAATGGAGAGGTGGTGACTGTGAATAAGGCAATGGACAGGCCTTCTGGCGTGGCCTTGCTGCCTGTGGGCCAAGTGAAGGTCCAGGCCACTGCCTGGAGCTCCTGACTTTGGTAGTGTTTTCCAACCTGTGTCTCCACTGCTTCCTATGAGAGTCTGGTGACTGTGGTTCAGTGTGCTTTACCTACCACCCTCCATAACCCACGATTTTCTTATTCAAACCTGTCATCTGCAAATCCTCCCATCTTTCAGGGTTCACCTATGCTCCCATCTCCTCTGTACTTTTGCTAACCCTTAGCCTTAAGTGAGCCCCCACCTGTGACCTCAGGGGACCTGTCCATTCCGATGGAGTTACCTTCAGGGTAAGGTCATATACATAGTAGGTGCCCCAGAAATCCGACAACTGCTATAGTCTTCATAATGTACTGTAACTAATGCATTGTTTCCGGAGGCTGCTGATAGCATAGTCACTGTGAAGGTAGAAACTTGGAATTTCATTTTTGACCTGTTCCACTCCGCGCCCAGCCCATCTCCACAGAGATCTTTGGGCACATTTACTTAAGACTCACTAAGCCGGGGAGATTACCTTTAGCAACCAGAGGTTAAACTTTTACCACCAGGAAAATGGTTCAAATGTACAATTTCTGTTGCAACTATTTTAGTAATCAATCCTTTATTAAGTGCCACTATCAATTCACTCAGCAAGCAGTGTAAGTGACAACGGAGGCGAGTTTGAGATGGCAGCCTGACTCGAGTCACAGAAGTCCTTATCTTTGTGTCACAGCAGATCAGTTGAGACTCTCTTGGGAAGTGATAAAAGGGTTAAGCACTGAGTAGAGTCTTATCACATCTGCAGGACAAGAGCTGGGAGTGATAACTAACAGACACCCAGACAGACTGCCACAGGCAGTATCAGAACATTTTAATCCACTCGGATTTGCAAACTGCACGCACACATGCACACGTGCGCACGCACACATCACAAATCTTGGGAATGGTTCCTATGGAGGAGAGAGACTACCAAGACACACCTGACGCATTCGGCTTGCACAAGGCCTCCCACCGCACTTCTCCAGTTGCCAAGGGATGCTTGAAAAGTGGACTTGTGTTGGAGCTGCCTGGGCTTCTTCCTCTGCAACCACCAGTTCTGGTTTGTAGAGCCAATCAATTTTGAATCAAAATATCCAAAATACAATTATCTCTACTAATTTGAAGTTTTTATCACCTCCTACACTACACGTTTACACTGTGTTGGGAACTGCAAGTTGTCTAAAGCTCATTTGAAATATACATGGACACGTTCTATGCAAACATACTATTTTACATAAAGGACTTGACCATCTGTAGACTTTAGTGGTCAAGGGCTGTATATCTCTTGGTCAAATTCTTTAAGCCCGTGTCGACTCTCGATTTCCCACCCAGGCTTACTGTGAAGCTAAGGCTTTCATCTACTACTCATAGCATGCTCCAGACAGGATCAGATGAATTATCAGATTACTGCTTGGTTAGGCACTGTCAGTACAGTTGAGGATGCTTTCAAAGAGAGTGTCATTTTTTGTTGGTTTCTTCATTTTGCAGTTACATTTTTTCTCCGGTTTAACTTTCAGAAACAGTAAGAGGGCAGAGGATATTTATGTGTACATTTGCGCTAAGAGAGACAGCTAGGATCTGTAGAGACAATCTGAACAACACATTTGTGAACAAAGCCTGGGGATGTTTGACCTAGGAAACTAAGAGGCCATGGCAAATGTAGTCTTAACATATTGTAAATGTGGTCTGTTGTAGATGGTTAGCATCAGAACAAGACCCATGATTGAAAACAAAGGAATAGATTTCAGTTCAGACTTCCTGTATTTCCAACAAGAGCTCCCTTCAAATATCTTCATCAAGCACCCTGCTGTGTGGCAGTCTATAAAAGCTGGATGCAATGAGATCCACAGTTCCCACCCCTTACGTACTCAGTTAAACTTCTCTTAAATCTAATCTACCCATCCTTTGCTCCACAAAACTCAACTTCAGCCTCCAACAGGTACAATGGAAACATCCTAGAGACCACTTTACTTCTTGCCTGTTACCTGGAACTTTTCATTGAGTGGAGAATGCCAGATCTTCAAGGTCAAGACATGGCGACTGCTCCAAATGACTGTTTAATAGCAGACTATACAAAGCTTTCAAAATAGCAATCCTTAACAGCAGGCTAAAATCCCCTTACTTTTCCAAAGCAAGAAGTTACTGTCCTTGCATTTTGGTTTCAGGCTATCCTCATGGACCACAGCTGCCCCATCAGAACAAAAAGGTACACTCAGAATAACGTCCAGTCATATCCCATCGGTGATGACGAAGAATCTGAGAGTGACTGAGATCCTCCAGAGTTACCAAGTGTTTAACTGTGTACAAGTGTTCCCAGTAAAATGACTCACGCAGAGCTGTCTTAGTCACACCATCCACTCCTGGCAAAGAGTGAAACAACCAAAGGTGATACTTTCTTTTCCATGGTTATGATCGACTGCCAACAGCCTTATAAAGAAAAAGCAGCTTTTCTAGGGGGTTGTATAAATAGTGTTGAAAACTTTATTTTATGTATTTGATTTTATTAAATATTATACAATATATTTTGACGAAATAGGTATATTGTAAATGTATAAATATTTGAATCCAAATCAAATATAATTTTTTAACTTACATTCACGAACACTTGGACAAAAAAAAAAAAACGTGTATTTTTTTCTGCATACTGGTAATGAGTGTTCAAAGCACACATTATCTGAGACTCTCCAACAAGAAACTAGAAGTCTGAGAAACAGAATCATGTAAGACAAGAGCATTATATAGCAACACTGAATGTGTTGTTATTTAACTTGTAATTAGTATCAATGTGCTTACAAGTTAAAAGCTAATCATCTCAAGTGCAGAGGACAAGAAACTGTGTCAGCCATCTTTCAGACTTACTCATAAACCTCTGCTGGCATTAGTTTTCTACTATAACCACCCACCCGGAAAGGGATGGTTGTAAACTGTTTTCTATGCTGTATCATTGGCAGCAAATTGTTAAAGCCAACAAAGGATGAAAAGTAAATGTTCTGAAAGCAGAGAAAAGAATGCAAATATTTTCTTTTAAAGATAAATACTTGATGGTCTTATTGTGTGAAACTTAAAAAAATTATGCACTTTATACACTGTCGAGCTAAGTACGGTACGCTGCTGTGATGTAAAAAATCAGACTAGCACATCCTCCACCTGCTTGCAGGTCTTCCAAGTGTTTTTCTAGAGATTTGTTAATTTTGAGTTGATGTCATTGTTTAGACTCCTAAAAGTTGTTCACATCAATGTAGAAATGAATTTCAAACAAGGAATGAAACTGTTCATGTCTAACATGATTATGTTAAGGAAGATAACAGGGTGGTCAGGACACCTTCCCTTTCTGAAGCAGAAAAAACATCTACAGCTGTGTATGTGCTACTGTATCATCTTGCGTGCTGGGTAGAATAATTTTTCTAAGCATGACAACACTGATGTATTTTTTAAGTGTGCCAGCTAACACTGTTAGTGAACATTAATTTATAATTGTTTTGCATGAGATTCCAACCTCCCGGAATGCAAACACAGTATGGAATATGTCTCAAATAGTACATGTTAGTTCTGCAGTTCTGTAATCATAAAAAACCCCAATACTTGTCAGTTTTAAGCTGGATTGTGTTTGTGTGCCCTTGGACATTAAGGTAACTTTAGGACAACCCCTTAACCTTACTGACTATTACACATTCTTTAGGAAAGTGGCTAATGACTCTTTCACTTTATGAAGCTGTCTGTGGGACCTTGATGATTTGAAGTCTGGTACGTTTGAGGGAAACAGGCTTCTTGGACAAGCCCACAAGTCTGCAACTCTGAGAGATGGCTGTAGAGGAACTCTGACATGGTGAAATAAAAAGGCAGGACTTTTCCTTCTCCAGGACAGGTCTAGAAAAATGTGGCTAGAGAGGGCTTACAGGTTTTTCTTCCCCAAAACCATATATAATAACTGAGTCCTATGTCATTTCTGCTTTTGAGACTCCAGCTTCAGAAAGAATGATCAGCAAAGGCATGCTTGTTATTGATCTCCAGGGAAAAGATGAAAGAAAAATTTCAGAACTTTGGAGAGCAAAGGATAAATTGTTTCTGAGGGGGAAAGTAAAGACATTTATTTAGTATTATCCTGGTTACACAAGACTGAAAATAGGGTGTTTAAAAAATACATTGCATGTACCAGAACAAAGGAGTTATAGCTCTCTGAATGTTTTTAACAAGTAGAAGTGACTTTTGTTTGTACTTGCTAATTCAGACACAAAAATCTTAGTGAGGTAGCAAAGGATACTCAACTTTCTTGACTGCTAAGTGTATCTGTCCTGGTTGCACTTTAGCTAGATTACTTAATAAATCTTCTTGAACACTGTGCTGTGCCTGTCTGTATTCTTTCACAAACCATTTCATCAATACTGTTGAAATAAAATACATAGGCATCGTTTTGGCTGTAGATATTTAATTTAAAAAGCATTCTCTATGTTTGCAGGCATCATACAAAAGTCACTCCAGGCTAGGTGAACCATCCTGTTTGGCTTTTGCTGTTTGCTTTAAATGGAACATATGACTTGTTGTATCTTATCAATGTGGAAAAAAGTGAGTTGCCCTGGACTTTAAGTCAAACAAATTGTTCTAATTACCATGAACAGAAGATTGTCTGATGAAGGGATGTAACATCTAGCCATTTGACAGTACAGGAACATTTTGAATGGGGTATACATGGTACAGTTTCCAGGATTAGGGGGACCTGTGGTTTTACTCAGACCTTAAGGAACATCAAGGAATCAAAAAGAATGAAAGTAATCTCCTTTTCTGCCTTTTTTTGAGGGGGCGGGGTGTTAGGGAAACCATCACTTTAATTTGGAAATTTATATATATATATATATTTTTTTAAAAAAATCAAAGTGATTTCAAACTTACTTTAGGGTACTTAGAACTTTAAACTCTATTGTCTTACTAAGAACCAAATATGTTCAAAATGTCTTTAAATTTATTTTTAGATAGACTTTACTCTCAAAGTTTTAGGCTGTTCTTTTCTTAGCATGAGAAAGTGTCTACAGTAAATCCTAGCATTGTTGAATGAAGTTTGATACTAAAAATACAGCACAGATGGACATGGTGGCACAGCCTTTAACCCCAGCACTCTGGAGGCAGAGGCAGGCAGGTCTCGAGTTTGAGGCCAGCCTGGTCTACACAGTTGAGTTCCAGGACAGCCAGACCTACGAACAAAGACTATGTCTCAAAAACAAACAAACAAACAAACAAAACCACAATAAATATAAAAGAAATATAGCATATTATGATTGCAAAACACACTAAAATGCTGTTCGTTTTGTCTAATCCAGTCATTCACCTAAATACCATTAAAGAGAAAAACTTTAAATGTCTAATTTTTCTTTTTTCTAATTGTTCTTCTGAGACAGGTCTCACTATGGACTTATTACTATAAAGCATTAGAAAAATCTATGAATCTGTTTCAAAGGGTAAGGAAGCAACAGCAGAAATTTGAATGCTTTTGCAAATTTGTCTAGTAAGAGTAGATTGTTAGCTTGTCTGCATGGCCACATTGCACCAGGCAATAACGCCACACAGATGAACCAATCACCTTGTTTGTAGATGCCATCAAATGAAGATATGCTTATTTTCCGTGGTAGTCTTTATTATTATTTTAGCTATTGATAACATAGCATGGCCGCAAGATTACAAGAGTAATGTAGTATAATACAACATTTTAAATTGAAGCCTTATACCTTACTGTGCTTTAGGGCATTTGGAGTTTCCCCCACTTCCCTGCTCTAAAGTATAACTGTGATGCCTCTACTGCCTCTCCCAATAGAAAAATATTGCACTACATTAAAGGTATATTTTACAAACACCATTAGCAGCACTGTGGAGCTTTCCATGATTGTGGTTCTACAGAATAGATATTTTAAAGCGTGGTAGATTCTTATGAACTAAAGCTTTGCATTATTTCTAAAGCTCTTTCGAATGCATCAGTGCAGGAGCATGCTTGGGCATCACTAAAACTTCCATGGTTTGTTCCATAAACACGGCTACTTACAGACACCACCTTCAGGGTGGCAATGGCAAGTTACTGTTTACAAGATGAAACATGGCTATACGTCAGGCAGATTGTTTCAAGCATAAGATGTGAAACAACATTTTAGCTTCTGGGATTTGTTGTGTAAAGTCTTCTATTGTGGTGTTCTTTTAAACTGTGAGCATGCTTGAATAAACAGTAGACAAGGGGATTGGGGTGGGGCTACACAGATGTAGTCTGTTCTATGAACCTGGCAAAGAAAGGTTTGTGTCTTAATATTTAGTATCATAATATTTCACTTAATAACAGGAAATAGAGTTTGCTACTGAGTTTAAAACTGGATTAACTTTTCTACACTCAACAATGTTTTTCTTGTGTAAGTAATCCCTTTTATTTCCATAGCTTTTGCAGTTATGTATGCTCCTGTTTTCCTCACAACAATCCTGTGAGGTAGAGTAAGTACCTTCCGAGATGGGGAAGCTGCGAGACTCTTTGTGACCTGCCTATGGCTGCACAGCTCACTAAATAGCTTGACCTTAAACTCCTGGTGGAGTCTGGGCTGCAGACTGGGCCAGTCTTTCTACTATTATACTATGCATTTTCCTACAGACCAAGAGCTGCTCGATAGTTTTAAATTCAGTTGGTTTATGTGTTATCACAGTAGTTACCTATAAAGGGGAAAACACTTTTCTATTCTTTAAGTGTAACAGGCTCACACTTTTAAGATACATGAATAGGGTTAAGCTCACACATTTCTCTCCGTTGTGTGCTACCAGCACCCATCACATGGACCTAGTTCAACAGCAGGCCTTCCTTTTAAGAGAACTAATCTCCAGTCCTATTTATACTGTCTGTTCTTATTTTTCTTTACAATGAGTAAAGATGGCCTGACCTATTGAAGTATTCAGAATGATCGACATTCCTTTAAGGCCACAAGACACCAGGTGATGTAGTAAACATACTTTGTGTAACTGCTCTCCACAACAAAGTCAGTTACGAATGCAGTCATGGTCAGAACAAGTCCTGTGAAATTTTAAATATCCTTGCACATGCTTTATTTCCTATGGGAGAACCAAAGATGAAAAACCATCATGAATGTTCATAGCTTCCATTTAAAAGGAAAGCATCAACATTTGAAAGATATTCCAGTATCCTACTGGTTACTGTTCTTCAGTAACGAAATCTTGTTATCCTCTCTACAAAATCCTCGACCAATGAGAGTGTCCATTGGTTCTCTATGCAATGCAAACTCTTCCAGTTAATCACTATAGTTTTATTATACTTCAACTGCACAAAAGCTTTAAAAATATCACAAAAGCATAAGCAAGCAATATATGTAAAAAAAATTTTAAGCTAAATAGGCAGAACAGACTAAAGCTGTAGGGTTTGCTTTCATCTACATTTGGCAACAAAACAAAACAAAATAAAATGAAACAAAAATCCCCCAAACCCAAATAACACAAACTTCAAGCAAGTACAGCTGACAAACTTCAAAACATGGAAGAAAGAAGACTCAAACCTGTCCCTCAATGACTGCTGTTGTCAATTCAGGCAACAACTCTGCTGTGATAAACGTGATGAAATGAGAATGAAGATATTTCAGGAATCTGGAAAGGCTCTTACTTAACACTAATTTAAAAACCAGGGGAAAGAAAAAAAATGACAGTAAGACATCACACATACATAAACACAAAAAGTTAGCCTACATAATTAGAAAAGGTTAAAAATAAATTAATAAAACCCAATTCCCAGTATAAACCCAAAAAACCATAACTATAAGCACAACCTGAAACAACCAGTTTGGTAAGCTGGTCATGTTTCTGCTGGAAAACCACCTTTTCATTCTTATACAAGCAAGGAACTGTAGAAGCAGCCAAAGTGCACCATGAGAGAACTGCAACGCGGCTGTACCCGTGGCTCTCCAGACACATCCTGTCCCCACTCATTTTAAAGTTTAAATAGCTTGTCTGTCACACAGTCTCAGACGGGCCAAACAAGTCATCCGAGATGCTGCTGAATGGCTGAGTGTCTATCAGTTGGCTTATTTCACTGTCAAGGTCTTCTTCTGCATCATCTGTGTACTTACTTATTTTCTTTGAGTGCTGGTCTAAAGACAGGCTTTCTAAGGTTTCAATATCCTCAATGCCCGCTCTATAGTGGATCATCAGAAGTGTCAGAGCTTGTAGTCTTTCGCCTGATTTAGCCAAAGCAGCAGAAAGAAGTGATTTTTTCCTTGTATCAGCTGTTTCTTTTTCTTCTCTAACAAGGGAATTATTGTGTTCCAACTCCTGATCAATTTCATTCTGCAGTTTGTCCAACATGAACTCTAGCTTCTGGATCCGTTCTTCTGTTGGCAAGCCTCTGTACAGATCACGGCCGATCTCCTTGACTGCAATGAAGACACTGTCATCCAGCCCGCCTTCCTTCCTTACCAACTTTATCCCTGCGGTGTTCCCTCGTTTCGAAGGGCTGTTTGGACCACAGACCTCTGTGTCACTGCCTTCATTGTCTGATGTGTTGGGTGTGTGTTTTGGTGATGGTTCTACAAGATCTGTTCCTGGTTCAGAAAGGCGAGCTTTAGAGACCTGACGCAAATTCAGCAAGCGAGAACTAGTATTAATAATGTGCCTTGTCAAACCTGTTGTTTTATTGACTGACTTGTTAGCTTCCATCTCAACACGAGGAGGAAGACCCACAAGTGGTTCCTGCCCTTCCAGCCTGAGGTTTTTCAGGGCCCGGTCTATCCGCCTCTCAGTTGCTCCACAGAGAGGGGTCTCAGCTAGACACTTTTCCTGACATTTTTTATGACAAACATAAGCACAGAACATACACTGGGAAGCAGCTTTTGTCCAAACTTTTTTCTTACAATAATCACACCAAGTTGGGTTTTGGAACTGAGTGTCTTGGAAACTATGTTTATTTTCTGACAAACTCATCTGTCCCACAAGATGATCCTCTTTAGGGAGTGTAGAAACTTCCTCAACAAAATGGAGTTCCTTTTCTTTCTCCACATTAGGAACTGTGTGGTGATCTGGTTCTCCTTCCTTCAAATATTTGAAATGAATAGTAATGTCACCAAAACAAAATTTGTCATTGAAGCCCTTTTGCATACTCAGATTGCGTAGTGCAGTTCTAGTGACCATGGCCTTAGGTGCAGGGGCTTCCAGTCTGAACTTTGAAAGGTATTCCATGTTTGATGTAGCTAGACATCCTAAAGCCACCTCTTCAAGTTTTAAACTAACATGCCCCAGGCAGATGAGGCCTCCTAACTTGAAAGGATCCCTGCACCACAGTGCAATGTTCAGGTACCTGTGGCAGGCTTCTATGTCAAACAAGCAGGCTGCTCTGGTTCTTGACCACTTCCCTACCCTATTGCGATAAAGAACCTCTGATGATTCCCACATCTGATGGTCATCTGAAGTGTCCTTAGTAGGACCAGAACTCTCTGAAGTACCATCTTTCACCATTTCTTGCTTTGCTGAAGACTGCTTAGCTGCTGTCACATCTTCTCCGTGATCCGTGTTCTTCACTTGCTTCTCAGCTGGTTTATCTGGAGGAGGAGGAGGGAGCAGCACCTTCTCTGGCTTTTCAACAGCATCCAGGTCTGCCTGAGTTGGAGTGTCCGTGGAAGGCAAAGGAATTTTCACTTGTGGTCGTGGTGGCACAGGTGGTTTGAAAGTGAGTCCTTGGGGTTTGGACACTTGTGCTCCTTCTGTGGCCTCTGAAATTTTTACAGCTGATGGTTTATTTCCTTCTTTGGATGGAAGTTTTTGCGGTGGTGGGTGGATTCCTGAAACTAATTTGCGATTTAAAACTGGGGATATAGCGCCAAGGGGTTTAATAGAAAGTGTTGTTGGAGTGCGTTTAGGACTGTGACTTAATGGTTGTAACTCCTCTTTGAACTCTGTTTGTACTTTAACGTCACTTGCCAAGTCTTCAAATTCAGAATCAAGGTCTCTATTTTCAGTATCCACTGGCAACCCAGCACCTTCCTCCTCATAACCTGGCTGGCAGGAGCTTGACAAAAAGTTTTCTTCTAACTGGCCCAAGCTGTCTTGCAGCACAGCCCCTTGGTTACTCTGACCCACAGGTCTTTGGTAGTATACCAGGACTCGGTCGCCAGCCTGCTTGATGAGCTTTAACACCTGTAGTGTCGATGTGATCTTCACACCTAGGGTAAGATTCAAAAGGGAAAGTACTTAAGTTACTGCAAGAAATCTCGCCTATACTGTCACTTCCTCATGATTATTTAATAAGCAGAAGAGCAATAAGAAAACTTCAAAAGAATATTTTACTTAAGTTTTGAATTAACCAGTGCATTGAGCCCTGGAAATATTCTGTTGTCTAGATGATACAAACACCCTGAGCAGCTAATTCCTAATTACTTCCCATTCCCTCTTGGCTTAAATAACATAATGTCTCAGTTAAATTGTGGAAATGGGAAGAGTGAGGCCTACGTAAGCAGGTTCAATAATGGATAAACCACTCTAAATGAAGGAAAGCTGACATTCAACTGAAGGATATTCTCAAATAACGCTAGGGCTTGCAAGCAAATGTTTCAAATTTAGACACCAATATCTGAAGTAAATGTAGCAAAATACTAAACTAAATATAAGACCCTGTCACAGAGCCTGCTAGCTAGCTCTACACATGATGACCAACCTTTTTAAGAGTGAAAGAACAGAGGTAAGCTGTTGTAAAGTTAAGCAAGCTGGTTACCATGCACATTATCTTGTTCTGACTATAAATCAACTTGCTACCTCCCTCTTAACCCATTTCTCCCTCAGCTGTCAATCCCAGCTCAAGAGTTCTGCTCCCTTGGCCTCTGGTGCTCTGACCTTCCTCCTCCTGACCACTGGCCTCAACTGCAGTCATAAGCAGTCTTTAACTGCAACTTCTTATCAGAAATGTCCTGCTTTTGACATCCATGCTGCCAGATTTTCAAGCTTCAGCTCAGAAATCGTTAGCTCATAAACAGTGGAATTCCAAGCTTCCTCGCAGGGATGGTCTGACTGATTTAGCTTAATGACTTCTACTACTTCCATCTAATACTGTGTCCCAGAGGCACTGTCGCGTGACGTGCGCTAAAATGGAGCACCATCTAATGAGCTCTAAGCAGAAGGCAGAAGCTTTGCCCAATCCCACCTCTTTACCTGTGTTTGGGATACTTGCCCTCATCTCATCTCAGGTGCTTTTGTGGAGGTGGTCACTAAACCACAGCTCACTCACTAAGTCTGGGACCTGGGTTTTTCTTTCAGAATATTTCGAACATTTAGAAACTTAGAAAACAGAAAAATTAACTCTATTATTGTGCCTAAACATAACATTTTGCTAATCTTATTTCTTTTGCTACTACCAATATCCCACTACTAAAACTACTATAAAGTCAAATGCATTATAAGTATAATTTATTTAAGAAATAACTATTAACATAAGGCAAAGTTAATGACATATTAAAAAAAATAAGAGTTACTTAAATATATTGTAGAACTTGAATTTGTGTCCCAGAGTTAGCACGAGGATATTTACTTCTATGGGGGAGGAGCACTGGGAAAGTTTTCCTGTGGTGCTGGGGAGATGGCTCCATCAGTTAGGAGCACGGGATTTGATTCCTAGCATCCACATGGTGGCTCATAACCCTCTGTATCTCCTGACCCAGGAAAGGTGACGCCCTCTTCTGGCTTCTGCGGGCACTGCATGCATGTGGTGCAACGACATATATGCAAATAAAACATGCATACAGTAAATAAAAAATAAAGTTTTCTTATTATGTTCAAAACTTTTAACAACAAATGTGTATGATACCTGACTTTTTAATCAATAAATTTGTTAGTGCTTTTATGAATGTTGAATTTTATTTTATTTTATTTCCTTGTTTTTTTTTCTCTGTAAACATTTATATGACTTGGACTTATTTATTTTGGATAATAAGTATTTGCTACTTATGTAACTGAAAACTATTTAAAAGGAACATTTAAAAGTTAAAAAAATAAAATAAAAATGTCCTGTAGGTAACACAAAAACAGGATATGTATTAATACAAAAAATATTTATATTGAACTATGGTTTTGGCTAAAGGAGACAAACTTCATATTTAAACACAGAGCTATGTAATAGATGAGGTCTACTTTATGTTCCCCCAAGTGTCATGAACCAGGAGCACCAGCATGACTTGGGAGATTGTTAGATATGCAGATTCTTCACCAGCAGGGCACTGGTGGCAAAGCCAGCCTGGCTGGTCTACAGAGCAAGTTCCAGGACAGCCAGGGCTACACAGAGAAACCCTGTCTCAAAAGAAAAAAAAAAAAAAAGAGTCCACCTCAGTTTTTCTCAGAGAATGACTTTTGGACACTACTGCTAGGTGACTATACTATGCATGCAAGTGTGGTATGAGACGCACCATCAGAGGGATTTCCACAAGAAACACTAACTGGCCTCCAGGTGCACAACTAAATCATTTTCATTATCTTAATGTCAAGATGGATTTGCAACAATAACCAAAGATAACTACTTGTGTGTGGGGGGGGGGAGGGCTGCTCTACCTTACGGTCTTCGCTGTGAAAGAACACACTATACTCTTCTTAAGAGATCAGCTGCATCCAGTTTCATGTGTTCAAAGCCTACAAGTGAGCCAGATACTATGAAGTCTGGAAAGACTTGGATTACTTCTATGCTACTATGCACAGTGGAGTATATAAATAACTTGCCTCGTTTGCTGTTGTTGTTATTATTATTATTACTATTTATAACAATCCAGCGACAGGAAGGTACGCAGTATGCAGATTACATAGAGATTTGGGTTGGATTCTGAATAACACTGTCCATTCGTAAAATATAGAGCTTCAGAATCGTGCTGGCCGTACCCTCTTAGGCAAGGAACAGTAGTCTCCCTCCTGCTCATTTCTAGTCCTACAATGTGGTCAGATAGTGCCAATATCAGCACACTTAGGGCACAGTAGTGGCAGACGGACGAGATGAGTATTAACTTGCTCTCAATTTTACATTCAATAGTAAACACAGAGGAGAAGGTGTGAAGGGAAGAAATTAGAGAAGTTCTAGAAAAGTACTTTAAAGATAAAATACGTTAAAGATTTAAAGATTAGGACTAACTGGCACATGTTTTACAAATATGCAAAGAAACCTTTTACACTTTTATTTATAATAAAGTTTTTCTGTTATAAAACTAACAGATGTGTGTTTCAGAAATAGGGAGAAGGAAGAGGGAAAATAAAAACCTCCAACCTATTTTAAAGTTTCTCTGTACATGTAAGTTATACTGCACAGTGTGTAATTACCTCCAATAGCAATGAGCCGATCTCCCCTCTGAAGATCTGCAATCGCAGCAGGTGAGTTTGGGGCGACAGTTTCGATAATGACATGCCCAGCATACCCGTCAGTTGACTGAACAAGACGAAGTGTAAGTCCAACACTTTGTAAATTCCCTTTAATTAATTCAACCTTTGATAAACAGTTAAAAAAAAAAAAAAGAGAAAGGACTGAGATAATAGTAATACACTTGAGAACATCCAGTCAGCCATGACTTTTGAAACATGGTGACTATAATTACAGATAAATGAGAGATGAAGTTATTGCTGTAACAATAGAAATTAACACATTTTCAGATTGATGGCTTGCATGTAGTCATCAAAACCAAGAAAGTAGGTAGGCTGTCTATGTTCCACTGAGTGGCCTTATACCCTTGTGCATGCAGACAACACCAACTGAACTAAGTGGTTGCTCTTTAAGGAGAAGGAAGAATAGGAGACGATGGTGAAGTAAGGAGAGGAGCATGTGTGGGGAGTCCCTCTCTGGGTGTGTGGCTACCACTGGCAGTCTGCCCATGCTCCAGGGGATAACCCCATACCCACTCACTTATGATGAGCACTATTTGGACTCAGTGAGTTACTAAAAATTAAGAAAGAGGACATGAGGTTGAAAGGGAGGATATGTTGGAGAGGGTCTAGAAAAACTGGAGGAAGGAGTGGGGAGAGAATATGACTCAAATACCTGGTATACATGTGTGAAATTCTGAAAATAAAAATACATCAAAAAAAGAAGAGGACATGAAGGTAGGAGAGGAAGGAAATATGAGGAACACTGATCCTGGGGAAAGTGGGAGAGAAGATTTGGACTAGCTATGATCAAAATACATACACGTAAGAAATTGCCAAACAATAAATAAAAAGATTCTAAAAGCATTAAATACAATGTATTCAATATGTCTTTTTAAAGGAATAATACCTATAGTAGAAAATTTGGAAGTAAACAAAATCAAAAGAAAACTACTACTAATCACATTATCTAGAACTACTGTTAGGCTGGGCAGTGGTGGCGCATGCCTTCAATTCCAGCACTTGAGAGACAGAGGCAGGTGGCCTCTATGAGTTTGAGGCCAGCTTGGTCCACAGAGCTCTAGGACAGCCAGAGCTAGATAGAGAGACCCTGTTCTGAAAGAAAGGGAGGGGGGAATGTTGGGGGTGGAAGAAAAGATATTAAAAAAAATACTGACTTTCTTCCTTTTCATTATCCTTAAACAACACACTATGAAGATTATTGTAAGTATTCTAAAAAAGCAGTTTTAAGTGGTTAAGAGCACTGACTGCTCTTCCAAAGGTCCTAAGTTCAATTCCCAGCAACCACATGGTGGCTCACAACCATATATAATGGGATCAGATGCCCTCTTCTGGTATGCAGGTGTACATGCAGATAGGGCACTCATATAAATAGAATAAATAAATCTAAATAAGCAAATAAATTTACAAAAAGGAAAAAAGAAGTTAAAGCATACAGAGGGCGATGCAGAGGTTAAATGGAGATGTGCTATTTATATTGAGGGACTTGAGCATCTGGAGGGAGCACTCAGGGACAAGAACTGAACTGCTGCGGAGTGATGACTTTATTGCTGAACTTTCCTTTTTGTGAGGATGTAAAGGGAGTTTACAGATATATTTTACTAAGACTTACCTGATGAATGAGATGCTATTATCTCTTTTAGAAGAGATAATTAACTAAAGATAATTAAGATAACTAAAGATAAATTAACTAAGATAATTAACTAAACCTGTGGCTCATCATTCAACTGATCAGAAATGTGTATAGAAGATTAATATCACCTGTGAATTAAAGTAACAGCAACAGTCAATTTGTTCTCATTCAACTTGCTGATTTAAAATAAGGAAAAGAACAGAAGACACCACATTCCTCCAGATCACAATAATTCAATTGGTGCTCAGTAAGAAATCAGGGTAGTTGAATTATTCTGTAGCCAGCATCTCTCAGTCCTGCCTTTGAAGGATCTATTTCTAAAAGTCCTGCTGATATATCTGTTTTTAACGTATCTGTTTTTAGGGCTTTAATATATAAATCCTGCTTAGTTAGAAATTCAGTTTTCTTAACTAATGACTGGTAGTTGGGAAAATTAACCTTTTAAGAAACTTTAGTTTTTGTGTTGATAGGTATGTAAGGTTTTGGAGATTTGTTTATTTTTGAGACAGGGTATCTTTTAACAAGAAGCTGGGTGCAAACTGTGTAGAAGCAGAAGGCCATGAGCTCCTGACTTCAGGTGTGCACAAACCTAGCTATTGGTAGTTTTTTATGGAGAAATAAAAACATGCTTACCCAATCATATATTAAAGTAATGTAACACTGATCCCAAACACCGACAAAACAAGAGAACAAAACTATAAACTAGTATCTGTAATAGTCAAATGTGGATGAGAAATTAATGGAGTTCATGGCAGTAACTCAAGGTTGGTTACTGCCCAGGAAACAATAGTTACTACAGTAACAAAATCATGGACAAAGCCATAAATATTTTAATGACTACAAAAGAAAACCCATTTAATCCAACATCCATTCATAATAATAATGTAAAATAATCGCAGCCAGCTAGAAATACAAATAGAAACCTGGTAACGCAGAACTATAAAAATCTATAAAGAATATAAAGCACAGAGATGAGAGAATTAATGTTTCCTGCCTAAAAACAAAACATTTCTACTGCCACTTAAACACTGTGCTGGAGGGCTGCACATAACACAGGAAAAAGGGGAGTCCACAGCTTGGAAAGGGATAAGGAAACCGGCCGTGCAGATAGCAAGATCTAAAACATGGAACCCCCCCCCCCCCAAAACATGCCAACTTCGTCTTAAGATATCCAATTCACAGAGCACTTATTTTAGACAAACCCTAGATTTTTAATCTACTTATTTAATTTATACTGAATTAAACCAGATATAGCTAGAAAAAAGAACACTATACCAAAAGCATAAAAATTCAAAACCACATTCTACGTTTTTATTTTATTACTATGAAAATAATTAGAATAAACTTCCAAATTTCTATGGATTTATTTTATTTATGTGTGTGTATGTCTAAGACATCTACATGTGGCAATATATGTCATGGAAGTTTATTTTTAGTTGTGTTTAAAATAATTGCTTTTGTGCACTGTTAGAAAAGGGGATGCATAGGCCTTGGCGTTTTGTATTGTCTGCAGGGGTTAGATTTCTGCGGGGGATGTTTGATTGCTTGTAATCTGCACCTGAGGAGTTCTGAATGAATAAAACACCTGAGTTCAGATGCTCAGGGTTCCACTGGCAGAATGGCACTGGCCGTGACAGTGGTTCCCTCTGCTGAGGTCTAGCAGGGTTTGCAGTTATAAAATATGCCTTCTTGTCCTGTTGGCTGAGCTGCCACGGCAATGTACTACTACACACACACACACACATACACAGCATAATATACATTATATATTAGTATGTAATGTGTACTATATTAGCATATAATATATTATATCATGAACATTGTTTCATTAATTAATATTTTATTATAAGTCATTATTAATATCAGTATTATAATATAACATGTTATATTAGCATATAATATAGTATATTAGCATATAACACACTATATTAGTATATAATAAACACTATAATATTTATTAGTATATAACATACATATATAGTATATATATTTATATATATAAATGTAGTAGTAATATATATACATACATAATACATACATACGTAATATAAAACACACATGCACATAAAAGGCTGGGAGAAAGCTCAATTATACTGCTCACTTTGTATAAACATCATGACCTGGGTTCAATCCCCAGAATATACCAAACAAACAAAAAAAAAACTGGGGCATGGTGGTGTGGATTTGTAATCCCAGTCCTGGGGAGGCAGAGGCAGGAGGATTACTGGGATTTGCTGGCTGACTTGCCTAACCTAATTGTTAGGTTTCCGGGCAGACAAGGAAGGGAAAAGATAAACTACAAACAAGGCAGCAAATTACCATTGCTAGAACATCTTGCTCAAAATCCCTTTGGACTGTGAGGTCTGCCTTTTGCTTTTCTCTTTAAAAACTATGAAGACTAGTGTCCCCACTGTCCCAATAAAGCATCAGGACAAAGGAGCAGCAGGGAGGTAATAAATGAGGCTACACCTGCATTTTGACTAGTATGCTACATTCATGGAATTTGTCTGAAAATTTCAAGTCAAACCCTTCAAGATCAATTCTGTGATGATAGAAGACATATAAATTCTAGGGCCTAGAAAAAAGCCGCAGCATTTCATGGACATATCAAAGAATTCTAAAATTCTGCTTATCTAATAATAGATCCTATAGTACATTATCTTTCAATGAATATATGGAATATACAAGTCTACCTATTTACTATAAGTATATTTCTGAAATACTACTTTGTGGGGTTTTTTTTTAAGCAAAAGAAGAAATAAAATCAATAATATTAAATGGTCACTCTATGCCTACTGTAGACACTAATGTTTTCCAAACCTCCTTGCTTGGGAATCATCTCTGCCACCCTCCAATCCTGCACATGGCTGTAGTAGGCACAGTCATGCATACCACACACCCGGAACCACTGCCTGCCTTGACAGATGGTCTAGGGATACTAACTTGCCCAAGCTAGACCAGCACTCCCACCTACACTTGCTTAGAAGTAGACTGGATCAACACCAGAATCATGACTCATTAAACATCACTAGTGCTATAGGTCTAACTGAATAACATCTCTTATTTACCTTACATCTGTGCCAGGGGTGTAGAAATGAGTTGGCTCACTGTATCATGTGTCCCCCGGGTTCAAACTTAGGCTGTCGGGTTCTAGCCACACAGCCATCTTGTCAGCCATGGTTTTAGAAATCTTGATCTCTCAATTATAATTCAGGGTTTGGAGATGAATATTTAATATACTAATGAAAACTGTCTGAGTCCCTGATATTCACAATTAAATTGCCCATAGAAGTTTCAAAGACCTGTTATTACAGTTTAATCTATTCATAAATTTTTATGAAGTAAAATTGCTGAAGCAAATTTTTATGTTCTTGTCTCAATGATAATAATCACACACACACAGGAAGCGGGGGGGGGGGGCAGAGAGAGAGAAGAGAGTACACACACTCACATGCCATGGTGCTTAAATGGGTAAATTTGTATAGGATAAAGAATGAATGGATGAATTCTAAATTAAATTCTCTCACAGGTAAACATTTTTCTTACCAGAATTTTTACTTTTTTGTTTTGTTTTGTTTCTTTGCGACAGGATTTCTCTGAAACCCTGGCTGTCTTGGAACTCACCCTGTAGACCAGGCTGGCCTCAAACTCAGAGATCTGCCTGCCTTAGCCTTCTGGGATTAAAGGCATGAGCCGCTACCACCTGGCAATGTTTACCTTTTTAGCAATGAACTTACCATGAATAGCTGAAAACCCACTGAAATTAGCTTGCTCTCCCAAGCCCTAACAGTTGCAGCATATTGAAAAACTAAAATGTTAGCTGGGACAGTTTTGTACTCAGTTGGGTTTGAATTCTTCGCTCTATGTATTAGTTTTATCAAATTAGGAGAATGACTTAATCACTATGGGAATTATTTTTGCTGTTGTTCTTTCTTTCTCTCCCCTCCCACTCCTTTCCCTTTCAGACAAGGTCTCAATATATAGCTCTGGCTGTCCTGGAACTTACTATGTAGACCAAACTGACCTTATCCTCACAGAGATTTACCTGTTTCTGCCTTTAGTACTGGGACTAAATGTGTATGGCATCACATCTGGCTTGTGGGATTTATGCATAAGAGAATATATCAGTTCATATTTGTTCCAACAGAAAAATTCCTGCTGCAGAGTGTTTGTGAAGAAAAGGTTTACTTAGCTGTTTTAGAGGCTGGCTTGTATGGCACTCACTGGTCAGCTTTGTGAGGAACTCATAATATGTGATCTTACTACAAAGGGAACATGGGAAGAGAAAAGGGCACCTGGGAGAGCAGGAAGCCAGGGTAATTCAGCTGGGCTCCTCAAACCTGTTCTTAGGAGAGCTTCAGGGGTCCTATGAGAGCTACCTTAACGTTACTGAGAATAACTCTGTGACCCAAGGACTTCCCCAAGGCTTTGCTGTCTTAAAGATTCTATCCTTGCCAAACTGGGGACAAGCTTCTAACACATCAACCTTTAGGGAAAACAAACCACATCCAAGTCACAATGAAGAGGTCACTATCATAACACACCGGGTTGTTGTCACAGTTACCCACATGAAACTGGGCAAAAATGTCAAACACAAACCAGCTACCTCCATAATCTTTCCTCAGACTTTTTTTTTTTAAGATGAAAAACAAGTAAGGCCTCTCCAAACAGAAAGCCAGCTTGGCCATCAGATAACTTAGTTTTTAAAGTATCTGAATGGTAAATTAGGACTGAATCCTTCAGTTAGAAACAAAAAACAAAGACACAAAATGACACTGAAAACAGAAACTCCATTATATAAATACAAATGACCTAAGAGATCTAAGGAATAAAAAATAGTCTTCTGCTTAGGTTCAAACGGCTGTTAAAATAACTCCACCTGAATAATCAATACACTTAAGGTTTCTTCTTTTTAAATTTGATTAAAGCCTTTATTAATGCTTTGATTTGAAACAAATTCAAATTTTACACAACCATCTACTGAAATACAAAGCTAAGAAAAGAAGGCAAAGGCTGAGGCTGTTACGGAAACAATAGCATAGAATACTTGGGTCCTTTTAAGTTCCTTTGTCAAAGAGAAACAGCTTTTAATCTGAGTCACCAAATCAACCTTCACCTTTACATATGAATACTACACTTCTGCAGAATGATTCATATCTTATAATGTCTGTGGGGGAGGCTTAGGGGAAGATTTTTTTTTTTTAAAAGTAGGATTTTCTAAAAATAATTCTTTATATTAAAATAATTTCAATAACAGAAAAGTTACAAAGTATTTTTCCTATTTATCGTAAGCCATATTTCCTGACTAGTGTTTTGTTACATTTGCTTTTCTCTTGCTACTGTTTTTTCCTGAATCATTTGATAATAGGGCACAGACACGATTCCTCTTTTTGTTAGCCACTTAAAACATTCCCTAACAAGGACATTCTCTCAAATGAGCCACCCTCCTCATTATAGAAAACTTGCTTATGTCAGAGTCATCAATTGGCTTTCTTATCTTTAAAAATTATTTTTAATATAAGCCAATTTTTAGATTTTATTTTTATTTTATTTAATGAATATTTGGGCTGCATGTATATATGGATGTGTACAATTATATGCCTGTTGCCCGTGGATATCAGAAGAGGGTGTCTGGTATCTGTAACTGGGTATCTGGAATTGGGAGTTACGGACAGTTCAAGGCCATCATACAGCCAGCAGATACTGGGAACTGAACCCAGTTCTCTCCAAGAATAACAAGTGCTCTTAACCACTGAATCATCCGCCCAGTCCTAGCTCTCTTGTCTTAAAAACAGACAAAATGCTCCACTTTCTCTCATGGCCAACACAGCATCTCTCTTGCCCTCCTCTCCGTGTTACAGGAAGAATTTGAAGGCTTGGGGCAAAGTACTTGGGCAGATGTGACTCCTCTTCTCTAGGGGTGATGGAATAAAGTACTCACTATCATAGAACCAGAGTGGAAAAATGTGGATTTGAACACAGGCATACTGGACGCCATTTGTGATGATACAGTAGTGTGAAATGATGTTCTCTGAAGAAGCTGCGTCTAGATTATGTATCCTATGGACTGCTTGCTTGACCTTCACTGACTAGAACATAACTATGGAGAGATGGAATGCTGCAGGTCCATAATCAAAATCCATGAATGTTACAAGACCCTTTTAGTCAATTGTCCTAATTTTGATATCTGGACTAATATTCTACTATATCAGCCCTACAGCCAAGTATACTACAACATCTGAAATCTACAGAAGAAATTTCCCCCCAACCTGTGGTCTACTTGCCTGATGTTTCTTACCAATGTAAATGGTATCCACACTAATTTATGGGTTTCCTCTTTTGTTCTGTGACTGTAAAAGTTTGTGTAACCACCTTTGTGATGGAATATATCACCCAGAGTAACCTGAATCCATGTTTCCGGGTCATGGTCATTCATACTTGACCCAGAACAACCTATTTTCTTACTTAAAAGTAATGCTTATACTTTGTGACTATTATGTCCTTAATTTTCTCTCAACAGCTTTTTTGCATGTGTTTATATATACATGTATGTGTATGTGCAGGCCAGAGGTCAACATCGACTGTCTCCTGCTGTTCTTCATCTCCACTTTACTTTCTGAGGCAGGGTCTCTCACTGAACCTAGACTGCACCAATTTGTCCAACAGGATGAACAGTGAGCTCTAAGGACCTGTCCTCCAACCCGCTACACAGCTTCTTGGCTAAGGATACTGATTCCTACCACCCACTCTTGGCTTTTACACAGCTCCTGTACAGCAAACTCAGTTTTTCATGCTGACATGGCAAGCACTTTACCCACCGAGCCATATTCCAAGCCCCTTCAACAGCCCTTCAAAAAGACTTAGAGCAGGGATGTAGATCACTGTTAGAGCACTTAGCATGTGCATGGTCCTGGGTTTGATCCCCAGCACTACTAAAATACAAAATAAACAAATTTTAATCTTCACCACTATTATTATGAAGGCTGAAATAGCAGTGAAAATATAAAAACAGAATAAACAGGAAATCAAAAGGAAACTCCCATCTCTGCACTGCCCTGTTAGCCATTATCACTTCAAATTTAAGTTGTCCAGAATATCTGCTTTTACTCTCTGCCTACCTCCTCAAAACTGTTCTTTCTGTCTTCCTCTCTCTAAAACTCCTCCATTCCCAGAGATATCCAAAGTCATACTGGTACCATTTTCTTCTTCATTATCACCAACCTAGTTTTGATGTTCATTCCCCTCTACTATTTCAAGTCTTTCCCTTGCCAGATCGCAGCCTTGACTCTACTCAGAGTCAACGAACATATTACTAACGACCTACTACATGCCATACTGTGCCAGATATTTACAGATGCAGAAGCCCCTACCTTTCATGAGATTGTGAAACGCAGTATCAGTCTTACTGACAGAATAATAAAGTAGATAGGATAGATTTAGACTATGGCATGAGCATGCTGCTAAAAAGAGGCCTGGCTAAGACTCATGTCCCACTCAATGTCCTAAAGAGAGATTTTGATGAAAACACTTTTATTCTAAAAGCCTCCACAGTTACTGTCTTGGAAGCAATAGCCACACTTCTTAGATGCTATTTAATGCTTTTCTTCTTGGTTTGAATAACTTTACTGCATTACCATATTCTTTTAGTGACTTGGACACCTCACTGCATCTCACCCAACACACTTAGATATTCTTTCCATGGGGATTTACACCATGCCTTTCAGCCTGAAATGTGCTCCGCGCTCTCTGAAAATCCTAAAGATTCTGTGAGGCTTCTTTCATTTGTCACCTTTTAATACATACATTACATTTTTAATACTAGTTTACCCCAAAGAAGCTACTTTCCTTCACCAGAAGCTCACAGTACTATTTTTTTGCTCTGAAACTGAGATATTCTGAAGCTACTAACAGCAGTGTATGATGCACAAAGGAATGCTGACCTATTTCTCTTGACAATAAAACAAATTATACCTCATAATGTTTATTCCTCCTCATTCTTAGTGTCTTAGACTAATTTGATTTAAGTAAGCAATATTTTAACATAAATTCTTACTCCTTCCCAGAATTTCACAATCATACCGGAGGTATAAAGAGCAGAGACAGAGAACGTCATCCCTTATTTTTAACCTAGATGAACTTACTCAGGAGGCAGAGGAAGTGGAATTTGAGGCCAGCCTAGTCTACAGAGTGAATTCCAGGACAGTCAGAGTTATAACAGAGAAACCTTGTCTTGAAAAGAAACAAACAAAAAAAGAAAAAGAGAAAAGAAATAGAAACAGAAAAAAAAAGAGTGGAAATGTTGTATATAGGATTTACTATTAGAGCTAAAAGGTATTTGGCCTATTTAAAAGCCAATCATAAAATGTTACATATGGTTAAAATTTCACTGAGTCCCTACTGTATTCTTAAATGTTATCAAGCTGAGCTAAACCAAGTTTTTCATAAAGACTGACATTTTCGAAAAAGCTTTATTTGCTTTAATCTTTCTCTTCCTTTTGATAAGATTAAGACTGCAAATGGCAAATGGTTAAACAGCACACCAAAATTCAACCTGCCAGGCATGTAGCCTCAAGTAAATACACCAAAATGCCAAGTCCTAGGCATCTGGCTTAATGTCTTCAGAAATCTGTCTGTCTCAGCTCAAATGTTCTCACTTAAAATTACAGTTTTTCAGAGAGCCCTTTAAATCCTATGTAGGGACTGTCAACTGCATGTATACAGAGCTAGAAATGTAGATTTTTATTCATTATTACCCAACAAGGCTTCTAAAAATTTTCCTAAACTAAAAAATAAAGATTGTTCAATTTTAAATCATACCATTTCTTTTAGCTACGATGAACTGTGCTCAGGAGGCATTGGCTTGATATTGTTGGCACTGCCAGAAAGAACATACTTACATCACTAGTAAACTAAGATTCTCGTACTGAAAAAAACAGGTCTTCACAAAACTAATACTGAGCAGTAAATCTCATTTGGTAGACTTCCTCGGCCTAAAAATTCTTATTTGCTTAAAAGAGATGGGGAAATATTCAGGGAGGGAGAAAGGAGATCAAAGTGCGACTAAAAGTCATGCTGAAACCCTGAAAGCCTGGAAGAAAAACTTGTAAGGGTACTTGGAGCACGGTGTCCAGGCAGCTAGGGTTAGTCTTCCCAGAACATTTACTGAATATGCAGAACTAAACCAATCAAAGCACTTATTGTTAATGGAAGATATTGCTGGAGATAACACCAATTAAATTATCATACAATATAACCGTAATACTCCAAGTATTTTACCAACAAGTTTGTGCCAGTTAGGAAAGGTTTCCAGAGGAAGTGATGACAGAGGATACAATGACACTTGACATAGAAAGGGAAAATTTCTAAATATTTGAAAGCGAGGGCAAGCTACAAATGGGATTGACTAGTTTGTGACAGAAGAACTGAGTTCCAAACAGGATAACAGGACAAAACTCAGACACCAGCAAAAAGTATCACTATCCACTTTAGACTGAAGGATAGAGGGAAGAAGTGGTATTAGAGCTGAGCATTAAATAGAAAGCAGAATGGTGGTTTATCCTGGGAGAAGCATGGGACAAGGAGGATAAGCCAGCTGCCAGACAGGTATGGTTAGAGGAAGAAGGCCCTGGCTTCTCCAGCCCACTCTCATTTCCCATGAGTGTTTCACATCCGTCAACTACAGTTCAAAGCCACTGATACTGAAAACTTGAACTAACAGCTGACTGAGGCCAGTCTCCTCCAGGAATGGAACAGGAAAAAAGTACAGGAATATATTTGAGCGAAGGCTAGCAAGCTAAGGCCTGGCACAAGCAGAACTCTGCAGAATATAGATGATGAGAAACAAGCTGGTTTAGTATATGTCACTGTCATCATGAAAAAGCACTGGGACAATTTAGGAAGGATGCACGATTATCAGAGATGTATAATATACAGAATAAGGCCAGTGAGAAAGACTGAAAGCTACCATGACTAGAGCTGAGCATGGGAAGGGAGAAGAACAGGACCAAGCTAGGCAGGTCCCTTTCTTGGCCTTATTAATGGATCTATCCTTATCTTTGGAGTAATAAGGAATCACTCAGGCATTTAATCAGGTAATAGGATTCAATACCTTTTGACAATTAGATCTTAAAGATCATTAGCCTCCTCTTTCATTCCAGAACATCCACTCACCGAATGGCAAAACAGACAGCACATGACGTGCTTGCAGTAATACCACAGGCTTCTACGGCTTTCTGTCCCATTAACCATCAGTGGCATGGCTGTCTCTTCATAGCTCCAACAGATTGAGCTCTCTGCCCAGCAAACCTGGATTTATCATCCACTCACTATAGTCTCAGCTGATTAAACGATCTGCACCTGAGGAGTGCCGAGTCAATAAAACACCTGAGCTCAGATGCTCGGGTTCCACTGCCCGACTCTTACTGTGATGGTGGTTCCCTCTGCTGAGACCTGGCAGGCTTTGCACTAACGGAAATGCCTCCATCTCCTCCTCGCTGAGCCTGCACACCAGTGAACTACTACACAAACTTCCGATATGTTCAAAAAGTATCAAATTCTATTTCCTAATGTTCTATATTGCCTTGAAAAACAGAAATTTGCCTTCCTAGAATTACTAAATATGTAAAATTTTAGTTTATTGGTTGTAGACAATTGTTGACATTTTCAACACCTGGTTTAATTAGTAACCTAAGATTCTTTCTTGAAAACTATCTGTGACATATGTGAAGATCCAAAATAATGATTCAAAATTAAGTCTTACTAACCTTTACAGTATTAAAACTGTCTAATCTCATATCTTTGCAAATAAAATAAATGGAACTGAAAATGCCAGCTGCAATGGCAAGTTATAAGCAACCCAAAGTGAAGCCTAGATGTAACCAGACAAAACAACAATGCTTGGTCATATAGTTATTTATTTCAGCACAAACTCTGAACTGGTTATCTCGTTCCTTGGAGAAGCTACTTCAA
Source organism: Cricetomys ansorgei (assembly GCA_026225945.1). Lineage (NCBI taxonomy): Eukaryota > Metazoa > Chordata > Mammalia > Rodentia > Nesomyidae > Cricetomys > Cricetomys ansorgei. The sequence continues at coordinate 1,809,126 of JAMJFZ010001258.1, read as the reverse complement.
ATTGACTGAAAATGTAAACTTGAAGTTGGGGCAGGAATAACCACAAAAAGAAAGAGAAAGAAGAGAGGGAGGGAGGGAGACACAGATGTGAGTATGCACACACAGGGAGAAAGGGGGAGAGACAGACAGACAGAGACAGACCTACCTGCCTACCTAGGGCTGGGGAGATGATCAAGTGCTTGCTATGCAAGCATGAGGACTTGAGTTTAGGTTCCCAGTACCTACATAAATGCTGTGCATAGCCGGCTGGGAGTGGTGATACACGTCTTTAACCCCAGAACTCCGAAGGCAGAAGCAGGCAGATCTCTATGGGTTCAAGCCAGCCTGGTCTACAGAGTGAGTTCCAGGTCAGTCAGGGTGACAGTGTCTCAAAAAAGCAAAAATAACTTAATGGTTGGCATGGCAGTGCAATTCTCCAACTCCAGTGCTAGGAAGCAGGATGGGACACAGACAGTCAAACTCCTTGGAGTTCCCTGGCCTGTTAATATAGCCTAAACATGAACTCCAGGTTCAGTTGAGACTCCCTGTCTTAAAACACAAGGTAGAGGGCGACAGAGAAAGACACCTCATATTGAGCTCTGGCCTACACACACACTTAGAGGGACTTCGTACTCTACCACATGCACAATCTTAAACACTCTTGCTCTGAGTCAATCCATCCTCCGTTGACAGTTTTTTTTTTGTTTTGTGTTTTTCAAGACAGGGTTTCTGTTGTAACTCACTCTGTAGACCAGGCTGGACTTGAACTCACAGCGATCTGCCTGCCTCTGACTACTGAGTGCTGGGATTAAAGGAGTGCACCAGCATTACCCAACATCCTTTGACAGTTAAGTTTCATTTCTATTTCCCAGTCAGGTCAAAATTATTCTTTCTTCCAGAAAAAATTTATATCACCCACTTTTAAATTTAAGGATGTTCCCAATAGTTGCTAAGATCTAAAGAACATCATTTTCATAATCCTGTTTTCTTCAGAGTAGTTGTCAAGCTCTGGAGAAAGCTATCTTCACTTCTCTGCTTTACTGACAGCTCGCTACCAGTCTTCTACCATACCGTACTTCCAGCTGACAACAGTCCCAGAGAACAGTGCTTCTTCTTGTCTTGAACTGTTTCTCCAGCATCAGAAACAGTGCCTAGCACAAAGTAGCTGTTCATAAAGTACCACTGAGCAAATAAATGCTGTGAATTCAAAAGCCTTCTGAGGCATTAAGTAAAATCAATTCCTTTAAGGGGCGGGGATAGTTAGCTCAGTCAGTCAGGTGTTTGCTTTGTCAGCACAAGGATCTAAGTTAGACTTCCCAGAACCCATGTTTTAAAAAAAAAAAAAGGTCAGGCATGGTAGCACTAGAGAGGAAAAGATAGGCAGATTTCTGAGCTTGATGGCCAGCCAGCCTCATCTACTTGGTGAGCTCCAGGCCAGTGAGAGACCTCGTCTGAAAAAATAAAGGAGATGACATCTAAGGAATTTCACGGAGCTTGTCCTCTGGCCTTTACATGTGGGTTCACACGTGGGCACCTGCACACACAGACAAATTATGGCCTCTGATTCCTTAACTGAAACAATGTTAACACTTTGAAAAGAAAGCTGATCAGACTGCTTCTTATGCAGTCTGCTCATTTATTAGTTCCAGGTATCTGTTTTACCATCTGATGTCATACTCTTAGCAAGAAAAATAACTATTTGTTTAAGACTAATAATAAATCTAGGAATACAGCAATACTAATAAAAGCATGCTTAAAGAATAAATCTTACATAAATGTAAAACTACCCATTTTACCGTCTTAATAGAACTCCTTTGTTTTTCTTCCCAAACACCACTGCTCAACTCAAGTGTGCAATGAACATTTGCTTCTCTGTCATAGGATCCAAAAATTAGTAACCTGTAGAACAAAGACAGAACAGGCAAGGTACTATTCCAGTTATATGCATTAAATACTTCCTTTCTGATAACTACAAGGAGAAGTAACACATTACTCCATTGCTATTTTAATAACAATAACAAAACAGAAACATTTGTTATATCCTCTAGTGGAAAAGCCAAGTGAGGCTCAAGTTAGAGGTTTCCTAGGCAGCTGCATCTCAGTAGCTGAGTTAAACAAACAGAATCACTACTCATGAGGTAAAACAATTGGCCAAATATCTCTATGCTCTAGTAAGCAAGACAGAGATTTTCAAACTGGACTGCTGGATTTAAAACCGAAACAAGTTGTACAGTGACGCATAGAGGTATGTAACTTCTGTAAAATGTAGTATGCAGAAGGGTACTGCGACTGAATATGAGCACACATACGCACTTCACCACCTAATGTGACTCCAGTTAAATAATTAATTTACTTTCCTAATTTGTATCTGGAAACTGTAGGACAAAAATAGCATTACTTACCTTTCAGGAAGAACTATATTTAGAATTGAAAGATAATATACATATAGAACTTAGCATAGTCTTAATCAAACAGTAAGTGTTCAATGTTTATTTCTTTCCTTTAAGAAAATGTGTATAGCTGTTTTGCCTGCATGGCTGTCTGTGTACCACATGCATACCTGGTGCCAACAGGGCATCAGATCCCCTGGAAGTAGAGTTACAGACAGTTGTGGGTACTGGAAATGAAACCAGGGCCTTCTGAAAGATCAGCCAGTACTCTTAACCACTGAGTCATCTCTCCAGACTGCCTTTTCTTATCTTGAAAACAACTGTCATAGATTAAAGGAAACAGTCCATGCTTAATATTCAGTTCTATAAAGAACGCCAGGTCTAATTTTGAGATGGCATAATGTGTCCAACTTCTATTTTACCTACACTCATAATCAGACTGTAACCTGCCAGTTTACCTCTGGAATAAGCTAATGAATAGCTTTAGCATTTACCAGCATAGCTGTTACTTTATTGATACATAAAGAGCACAGGTAGGAATGAAATAATGCAAGAAAAGTGAAAAATGCACCATAGAAGTTGGAGAAAATTTGCCCTAAGTTTGGAGACAGTAAGCAAGACTGCCAGATCATATTCACATCTTATCAACTGGCTTCATAAACTGAGGACCCTGAATAAAATTAACTTAGTGACAAATAACTTATTACCAAAAAGAAGACAGGTCAAACACGTTAAGAGAATTCATAACTTTAAAAATGCTGGGTTTTAGAATAAGAATTTTCATTCACCAAAGCTCTACTGCCATCATCTGTTCAGAGAGTGAACTGCCTCAGGCTTCCCCAGAAAGCAGAGAACTCTGTACCAACTGGAGCCCCAAACTCCACCAAGTGTGCTAACAATCAGGAGTCAAGAACCAGAAAGAGTTCTCAGAAATTCTTCCTGAAATCATAAGCTATTCTACCTTTTTCATAGTGATTTCAAAATGTTTTTAAAATAACACAGCATATAACAAAAAATTAACTCAAAATAGTCACATTAAATGTGAGATATATATGAATGTGTGTGCGTGTATATATATATATATATATATATATATATACACGTGTGTGTGTATATATATGTATGTATGTATATGCATATATACATGTATATGTGTGTGTGTGTGTATATACACGTGTGTGTGTGTGGCCTAGACTAAGCTAAGCTTTATTATGATACAAGTGTAAGTACCAAAATAAAAATTAGACTTATAAAATTAGACCCTCGAAAGGCTGGCCTCTAGCTCAGTGGCAAAGCACTTGTCTAATAAGTACAACATCCCAAGACAGGTCCCAGCACAGCGATAAAACAAACAAAAACCCCAACGGAATTAGTTATTTTTATATTTCAAAGGGTACCATCACATAAATGACACAATTCCCAGAACAGGAGAAAGAAAATGTATTTGATAAAGGAGAGGGAAAACTTACAGTGCAACAATAAAGAGTAAAATAGCACAGGCAAGGGAGGATAGGCTAGAGGTGGGTCCGAAATGAAGACGTTTGCTGCTCTTGCAGAAGACCTGGATTTGGTCCCCAACACTCACACGGAGGCTTATAGCTACTTGCAACTCCAATTTCAAGAGATCAAGCCCTCTCAGGACAACATGGGCACTGTATGTTCATGGTGCACTTGCTATATTAACCATGGGAATAATACAAACCCAAACCACTTCAAGCCCTCTAGAATGGCTATAATCTTTAAAAAGACTGTTGCTTTTTAAAGCAGCAAGAGACATTGGTGGGTTTATGGAGAAATTACTATTAAAAATATAAATTGGTTCAGTCACTCTGGAGAATACTTTGTTAGTTGCTTAAAAAGTTAGCATATGACTTAGCAATTCTACTCCAAAGGAATATTATTTAGCAACAAGTGAAGTACTCACTTGAGCATTCTGCAATGTGGATGAGTTTGGAAGGATGCTAAGTAAAAGAAGCCAGTCACAAATGAACATATAACTCCACACTAAAATTTTAGAATAAGCAAATTTATAAACAAAAAGTAGATTCATCATAAGAGGCCACTGTTTTGAATGGAGTTCCTCTATTAGGCCCTACTACTAAACTACTACTAGTCTCCTAAACTAAAGTGGAGCCACTCCTATTAAATGTCCCATCATCCAGCTAGAGAGATGGCTCCCTGGGTAAGTTACTTGAGTTTGGATTCCCATCACTCACATAAAAAGTCAGGGATGTGATCCCATCACCAGTGCTAAGGTAGGAAAGGGAGACAGGTGGAGCCTGGGGGCTCACTAGCCCGTGGAGGTGAAATGACGGGCTCTACGTTGAATAAGGGAGACCATCTCAATAAACAGGTTGGATTAAGAGGAAGAAACCCAACGTCCACCTTACCCCACCCCCACACACTTTATACACCGTTACATTATCAAATCAAAACTTTAAATAAACGGAGCCCAAACAGACCAGTGTGTCCTGAAAACAGCTTTCAGTCTATCTCTGTCAGCATAATGAGCTAACCTCTTCTGCGTTAACCCTTATGAAAAAATAACCTTGTGCAGGAGACATAGTTCAGGGGTTAAGAGCACTTGCTGCTCTTCTAGAGGACCCAAGTTCATTTTCCAGCACCCACATCAGGTCAACTCTAGCTCCAGGGAATCTGACACCTTTTTTGGGCCTCCACAGAGCAGAGCATACACACACACACTAAAAAAAAAAAGTCTTAAAAAAAGTAACCTGATGCTAACTGATCAGCTTTTTTCACTATTGTTATGTTCCAATTTTACAAAATCCATTGTTCAGCTAATACTCAGTTGGGATGGTCATGCATTTTACAGCATGGGGTTAATAAACTGCAAATAAAAGCTAACTGGATCTATAACTACATTTCGCATACGTTTGTTTTCTGACAAGTGGTTACTTAGGGTTAAGGAAAGGGTAAAACGAGAGGAGAATGGAGGCATGATTATGAAAGTGTACAGGGCAAAGTTATGATATGAAACGCACTAAAGAGCTGAGCTCTATACTGTTAATGGTAAGTCACGTGCTATCTGGATTATATCTCAATAGAGCCTGTCTTAAAGAAAACAAATAATGGGTAATTATAGCATAAATAATCCCTTTTCCGAGACAGGATCATAAGACGCGTCAAAGATGTACTTAAAAGATATAACTAATGTTTGATTTGCTATTATGTTCCATTATAATATTGAGACAACATAAATTAAAAAATAAACTGTTCTTTATCTGATATAGACACCTAATAAAAGATTATATTAAAAGTATAAGGCAAAATAAATGTCACATGCAAATCACGAAAACATTAAAAGATGTTATAAGTATTTGACTTAACCGCAAAGGTGCTTTTCTCTGGCCTATTCAATAGCCTTGGAACAGTCACAAGCAGATGCAACGCAGAATTTTAACCCTAACCAGCTCCTCTCACAAAGGAATTTAGTAAGTTCTATAGTAGCAGCTTCATGAGGAGCTAAACATTTTACCACAAATATGTACATAATGCTATCCAGAGAAAGATTATTTCTCTTTTCTATTTTTTGTATTTTTGAAGATAAAAATGGACTTATAGTTATTTATTTTATAAACCTTATCATAAAAAATGCTTGCAAAAATGAAAAAAAGCATCTTTTCTACTAAATTTTCATCTGGAAACTGCTTCCCCTAAGATGTGAAACAAAAACCAGCTAATACAATTTTAAAAGACTTCACTCACATAATTAAATACTTTACTTTGCCTTATAAAAACAAAATAAGGCAGCTATTGGTTGTAGGAGAATGTCATGGTGCCATGGCTTGCACTCTAAACATCCCCATAAAAGCACAAAATGCAACCAGAAAACAAGCAAACACATTAACGGCTACAACAAAGCCAATGAGCACTCTCTGTGAGGGCCGTAAACTCACAACACTGCAATGGTTAAGAACTGGGTAAAAAGAACGTGAAAAACATGCTTACAGACAATGAAAATCACCAGACAGAAGCCTGCTTGACATAAATAATTAATCTTTAGAAATTAACTAGTTTGTGCTTTTGTGTATTTTGTTTTTTCTAGTCTAAGGACACCATCCAACCTGACCCTAGTTCAAGACTGTGACTGCAGAAAAACAGTGGTGTGAAGTGAGAAGAAGGGCTCTCAAGCTCCATGACTGTTAAGTAAAACGAGACAGCGCAAAGCCCGTGGAGAGAACTGATAATCACAGCTTACTACAAACCCTCGAGCTTGGACAGACCCAGGAGAGTGGCCAGTGACTCGAGTCCTTGCAGTTTGTTTTTGCATTTGTATGACAAAGCAAACCTGTAACTATTTGAGATGTTTTACCAGAGCAAACAAATGAATCAAAGTGCTGATGCTGTAGAGAGCCATGAAATATAAAACGGGGGAAGAACCAGGAAAGGAACAATTTCACGAGGACAGAGTAGAACTGGAAATATCAGGGAACTCACGATTTGCAAAGTCTTCATATTTATATGCTATCCCATGATGTGCTGCATCCTCAAACTGTGAGTAAAAAGAGACCCTTCTTCCCTCGAGTTGCTTTTATCAGGTATTTATCAGAGCGCAAGGGAAGGCACTAATACAGAGACGTGGCACCCAGAACTGGAACCTCTGCTGTGCTAACCTGACTGTGTGGTTCGCAGGCCTTGGGAACTCGTCTACAGGAGAAATGTACAAGACGGGGTTAGAAAAGCTTTACAATATGATAAGCAGATTAAATCGCCACTCTGTTAGGAATCTGGGAGACCAGAATACTGAGGAAAAAATGTAGACAGTAGAGGCCCAGATCATGAAGTTTCAGAGGGGGAACTCTATCAGGGACTGGGCGAGGGGCCATGTGTTACATTCTGGTAAAGAGTGTGGCTGCATTCTGCCAATATCCTGAGAACTTGAGCAAGGCTGAATTATTTTAAAAAAGGCTATTTTTATTGGCGGAGGAGATGTCATGACAAAAGAGCATTCAGGCTGTGTCATAGTTAATCCTTTCTGTTTTCATGCACGTCTACAGTGAAAAAGAGTAAAAACTAGAGCAGAAAGTTATAAAAATGTGCAGTTTAGTGAAGAAAGTTGTGAGCAAATTTAAAGTTGTAACAAGGTAGATCCAAAACTGGCTTTCAATTAGCTATTACTAGCATCATTAAAGAGAAGCACTGCTTTGTACGGGGACAAGAAGAAAGGTGTTCATCCATCAACAGCTCTGTCTTGTGAAAATGTAAGTTAATCTGGAAAGATTTTAATACAGCTAAAGGGGTTCTCTGTCTAAGGAACTGTTTCCCCAGGTCAGACACAAAACCAATTTTAACTGTGGTCCAAGAGGGCCAGGCTTCACTCCAGCTGAATAAAAAACCTGGCAGTGTGATCACATGGTACTGTGTTTTCAGGAAAGAAAGCTATAAGATTAAGGGGATTATATCTGCACCATAGTTCCAGAGAGCTGCTGAGGCCAGGCAATGTGTGGCAGAGTTAGAGTATCTGCAAAGAGGATTCTGTTTGAAGCTATGAAGGTGAAGCCTAAGTTGTAATAACATTCCAGAATGCTGGAGATGCCAGAACCATAGGTGTGAAGAGAAAAGCTGAAGGCAAGGAGTTGAGCTGTCCCAAGAGAGAAACTATGTATGCTACAGGTAGCAGAATTTGAGGGATGGAGCCACCCAAGCCCTCTGGAGTCCAGACAAATTTACAAGTCCTAGATGCTAAACATATGCTGGGTATGTCTTGCTTTGGTCTGATCACTCCTTACTATGTTCCCATTCTTCCCTTTTGGAATTGGAATGACTACTCTGACATCGTATGTTGGAAATATGTAAAGCCTCCCTTTTGTGTGTTCTACACACATAATTATGTGTATACTTATACTCGGAAGCACACATGTAAAAGCCAGAGATAATTTTGGGTGTTATCCTCTATTGCTCTCCAACTTATTTTTTGAAACAGAATCTCTCATTGAACATGTTCAGTTTCAGCTAAGCTGAGCAGCCAGCAAGCTCACTGGATCTGCTTGTCTCCGCCCTGCAATGCTGGGTTATAGGTTTATGTAGCTATGACTAGCTTTTAGGTGGGTGCTGAGGATTAAAACTCAGGTCTTTTTGCTTACATAGCAATTATTCAGAAGAGACTTCAACTTGAGACATATAACAGTGCTGGAAGTGTTAAAGCCTGGGGGGGGGAAACTTTGAAGTTGGAGTGAATACATTTTGTACTGTGAAATGACCAGGAGTACAGATTTCAGAAGATTATAGCTTAAAAGTATTGTGCTTGAATGCCAAGTTGACAAGAGTAGATTTGTGATTATTAATCTTGATTGTTAGACTTGACAGGATTTAGAATCAACATGGAAACAAATCTCTGGCCATATCTATGAAGGAGTCACTAGGTTACATTAACTGGTAGGGGAAAATCTACCCAAAATACAGGCAGCACCAATCAATGGGCGAAGAGTCCCTGACCAAATTAAAAAGAGGGGGCTGAGCAGTATCCTTCATCTCTCTCTGCTTCCCACCCACTGATGCAGTACGACTGATTAACAACTTCACACTCCTGCTTTTGTCAGACATTCTACCACAGCAACAAGGAAAGTAACTAATACAGACAGTAAGAATTATAACCATTGAGAAATGTCAATGCCTGTGGACTTGTGTATTTGTATTACACTTAACATTGAAAACAAAAAACTTTTAAAGTGCATTTTTAGAACCCAATAAAACAAAACAATACCCTAAAAGCTGGCGAGAAAATACAGGACAGCTGTGACTCAGGGAAGACTTGACTGAATTAGTACCATCCACTTCCCACGAGCACAGCTACCCTGAATGGACTGCTTCAGAGCACCCTCGCAAGGGAACTTATGGCACTCACTTTACTGACCATGCTCTTAACCTGTTTCTCCAAGTGAAACTGGTTCATAAAATCAGCCCCTCAATATGTCCATTACGCCACCCAATGTATTTCACGTAACAGTATGATGAGTCTCTCTTAATATTTAGAACCAGAATCATTTTCTCTTCAACATGTATAATTTATCAGAAAGTATGTGAACTTTAGGAAAATGATAACTATCCTAATTTAGTAATTTTATAACGTTTGCATATTTTAAGAGCACATTATACAAAATAAACACATAATCAGTTAAAACGTAAATTTAAAAAAGAAAAGTAAACTAAGAAATTCATTAAGTTTTGTTTGTTGTGGGAAAATGGATCTCTATACAGTTGTTTTTTATATAATTTACCTTAACACAACTACACTTGAGTTTTACAACCATCTCTAACTCCAGTTCCAAGGGGATCAGATGCCCTCTTCTGACTTCTGCAGGCACCAGGAAAGCACATGGTACACATATATACTGCAAGCAAAACACTGACACACATAAAAAATTAAATAAGTATATCTTTAAAAAAATTCATTTATTTCATTGGGAAAATACGCTCTTGATATTTTTTAACATATTAGTTTGATAAAAACATTCATGCATGCTTTTAAGTCTAAAATTACTTCAAAATAAACAGCTAAAATGTTTAAGAACTATTTACACACAAGTATTCCATTATTTCAAAATAAAGTTTAAAAAAAAAGTCCTCACAAGAGCCATGATTGGCCATAAATGACAAGTATTATATTCCATTTCATAGACTAGGAGAAAAATTACTAGAAATTTTTTAGTATTTATTTATTTATTTGTGTGTGTGTGTGTGCACGCGCGCGTGCGTGTGCACGCACACACAATCCTGGGAACAAATCTCAGGTCCTCTGGAAAAGAAGAAAGCACTCTTAACTTGGAGCCATCTCTCTAGCTCTTGCAACTTTTATTTTGTTTTTTAGCTTGATGCAAGGTCAAGTTCTTAAAAGCTTAGTACCAACTATAAAAATATTAAGCTAAAATTCTAACAGTAAATTATCTATATGACATTAATGTGGACATGTTTTTTATAAAGTATCATTTAAGAATGAGAAATATATGCATGTGAGTATGTATGTGTGTATAAGTATTAAAACCCCAGCAAACTTCAGCTCATCACAGCAAGCCAATTCAGAACAACTCTACCTACATTCAAATGGTCTATAGCAGTGGTTCACAACCTTCTGATGCTGTAACCCTTTAACACAGTTCCTCATGTTGTGGTGACCCCCAACCATAAAATAATTTTCATTGGTACTTCATGACTGTAAAAGAGTCATGCAACACCCCACACCACCCCACACCACCCCTGCCATCAAGGGGTTGTGACCCACCGGTTGAGAACTACTAGTCTACAACAGTTTTGTCTTGCATTATTTAAAAAATTTTTAATATTCTGTTCATTACAAACTTTTTCATATCACTATGTAATTTTGGTGAAAATTAGGCCTTCATATTATTTCCAAAATATAAAATTATAAGTATTTTCTGAGAACATACCTGCTACATTCTAACAATGTAACTTTAAGCCGGCCTTCAGTAAGTGCCCACTGTTGAATATGGATAAGTTCTTCATCTTCTTCAAATCCTTGCAAGGCTTGGTATGGGAAAAACGGCTTAAACCTGACAAAAGTAAAGACAAGTCTAAATTTCTGAATAATAACCATTGCTTAGAGCATAATGAATACCTACCTTTCTAACAAAAGACTCAAAACATGTCATACTGCATTTGCTCTACAAAACCAAAGCTTAGCAAAATTGGAAGCCAACAGTGCCTTCTCTGTATCATCCACAAGTAGTAGTTTTTGTGGACACCCTACTGCCAAGTCCGGGACACTTAAAATACGGAAAAGGGAAGCCCAGAAGCATCTACGAAGTCCTAAAGTTCGGACAGAGACAGATCCTTTGAATCAGATGGAAGTACCTCCTATAGTACACCATCAAAACTGTTAGTGAACACAAAACGTCAGTGAGTAGTACATAATGATGATGACACATCCACAGAGCAAGGGCCGCTGCTGAAGACGCTATCTGCTGGCAATGGGAATTGTTTTCTGTGAGTTATCTGAATGCTCATACTCCAGACTGGGTGCTACTATGCTCTCCCCTCTCCAGATAGAGTGAAGCTTAGAAAGGTTACTAAAGGTGTGATTCGACTTTACACAGCAGTGGCCCAACCAGAATTCAAGCCAGACTGACTTCACAAAGCCCAAACCATGTATCATCTCAGATACCTATGACTTATTGGAGCACTGTGTGGTTATCATTAATAACCTTTTTTCTTATGGAGATGCCTGTGCTGAGTTATAAATTGTAGGAGCTCAAAAGAACAAAACTTTAACTTGAATCACAACTCCTCCATTAAAGCAAAGGCAAAGAAGCGCTATGGTTTTCAGTCTACACTAGTCATGATATATTTACCTGTTCAGAAAAATTTAAGGTTAAAAGAAAAAAAAAAGCAAATATATATATCTGGGCCTGGTGACATACATCTGTAATCCAAACTACTAAAGAGGTTAAGATCCCTTGATCATTTGAACCCAGAAGTTTAAAACCAGCCTAGGTAACATAGCAAGAGAGATAAGAAAGAGGTTCTGGGTTTTGCATACAAAGGCCATCACAACTCATCTTTCTAATCACAAATCCTCTTAATACAACAAGCCTTTCTATCTAGGAAGTCACCACATGTTCCCAGAAGGCACCATGCACATGACTTCAGGCCATTGGTTCCAAATCGAAATTTATTTTCCTAGCTTCTTAAAAGAGCCAATTCTCATGCTTCTTTTTCTACTTAGCTTCAGATCCCAGATCGTAGCAGACTAAACACACTGGCTTCTTTGCTCTTTATCTGACAGTCATTTAAAGTGCTGGCCACTTAAGCCTTGCAATCTCCAGTATGGTCTTATCTCACAAGTGCCCTTGCCTCTCACAAACTTGCCAGGGTGCCTCACACATTCAGTACCTGAGTACTGCTGAGCTTGATTTATAAAAACCAAACACTTAAAATTAAACACTTGGAGTATACTCGTAGCATACTATGATTTATTTTGAAGGATGCTGATAGATGAGGAAAAGTCCTGTTTTCCAGTAAATGTGAATAAAGGAAAAATCTACCCAAGAAAGGAGAAGTAGGAAGACAGACAATGCTCATTGTTTTCTTCTGGTTTTAAACTAGTATAGAAAGCAGAAAGTCCCTTGGTTTCTCCAAAATATTATACTAATTTGCTTTTGAAGCCATTTGATTCAGGTATGTTCCAAATTTTTGGAGATTAAAAAAAAAAAATCAGTGTAGAGGAACATTTAATCTTTTAATCCAGCAACATGGCTGCTCTAGGGTAGAGAAAATCTTAGTGCATGCCTTCTTTAATCCAAATGTAGCACACACCTTTAATCTAAATTTAGAAGGCAGTGGTGGCGTGCACCTTTATCCCAGTGTTTGGGAGGCAGAGGCAGACCTCAGAGGGAGTAGCAGAGAGTAGAGGCAGTATAGTGAGAAGCTTTGCTAAGAAATTTTTTTCTTTTCTTTGTAACCTTCCTTATGGTTACATGCCACTTAGACTTCTGGGAACAGCTTGGGGGGAGCTAATTAAGAGAGTATGTTCAGTTGTGTAGGTCAGTTGTTGACAGGGAAGACTGGGCTCCAGAAGCTGGTGACAGGGAAGGCAGGCAGAAACAAGGTTCAGATCAAGACAGTTAGTTCTGGAGAATAAGAAAGAAGGCAGACAGGTGCTGGGAAGCCTCAGACAGGGGAGAGTTACTGAGATAACTGGGAAAGCAGTTAATGGAATAGAAGGTGTTAGGTGTTAGTTCAGTTCTACAAGCTTAGACAGATAACAGCCAGAAGGGGCTGTAAAAGTTTCTTCTCTCTCTTTTCCTTTCTAAACTTTTAGAGCTAAAGGGGTTTTTAAAAAGTTACAAGTTAAGAATCTTTCTCAGTAACAGCCAACAGCCAGAAAAGAGGAACGGGGGTGGGGGAGGGTGGAGTCCAGTTACCAATGAAAAGTAACAGTTACAAAGGCTTCAAAGCTTCTATACAGCATTTAGAAATGGTTACAGCCTTTAAGAAAACATTTACAAGGCAGAGTCAGAGTGTGGAAGCAAGGCAGAAGCAGAGTGTGGAAGCAGAGCTCAAACAGAAGCGAGGTGGAAGCAGATGGAAAGCAGACAAGTGGCAGATCTCAGAGAGAAGCTGAGAGTTAGTTCAGTCAAGCAGTTTGAGTACAGTCAGCTCACAGACAGTTCAGTTCAGAAGGAGAAGCAGAGCCAGAGCAGAATAAGCTAATAAAGTCGGAAGCAGATGGTTTACAATTTACAGTTCTGAGTTCAGAAGACAGCTAGTCAGAGTGAGTTCATTCAGGACTAAGTCTCGGAGGCTGAAACATTCTAAGTCAAGGTTTGCAGATTAGATTGTACAGAGACTAAAGCCTACTAGGTCCGGGCTTATATCTTTAAGATTAGCTTGTAAGAAATAATAATAAATCCACATCTACTTCTACGGATCAGAGCTGCATAAATAGCAGCTCACACGGCCACTGAGGTCAGTGTCCAGTTTAATGGCTCTTATGTTTATGTGTTTCAGTGGGCTTGGCAGTTTGTGGTTTTATCACATTAGTTAGCAGGTCAAAATGCAAGTCCTGAAGACCCTGACCAGCAAGACTATCATCCTAGATTTGGAGTCCAGGACACCATCGAGAATATAAGGGTCAAGATCCAGGATAAGGAAGCATTCCTCCCAACCAGCAGAGGCTGGTCAAGAAGATGGCCACACTCTTTCTGATTATAACATCCACAAAGAGTCAACCCTGCACCTGGTCCTCTTTCTGAGAGGTGATTATTAATTCTTTAGTCAGTCTGTATTCCCAGTGGACAGTGATGGCATTACTCTGCACTATAGCCATTTCTCCCAATTTAATTTTAGAAATTACAAATTTTTAGTAATAGCTGAACCTCTGTTAAAAATGTTAGTAAGAGCTGGGGGGTGGGGGCGCATGCCTTTAATCCCAGCACTTGGGAGGCAGAGGCAGATCTTTGTGGGTTGGAGGCCAGCCTGATCCGCAGAGTGAGTTCCGGGACAGCCAGAGTTACAACAGAGAAATTCTGTCTCAAAAAACAAACAACAACAACCAACAAATGTTAATAATGGCTTTGTCGCATGGCAAGCATAAATAAATCAGAAATGAAATTTATCATATTAATACAATGTTATATCTGAGAGCTTTGACCATACAAATCATACAGTTTCTGGAGAACATACAAAAATCTAAAAAATCCAAAAAATTACAAATATCACTACATTCTCTAGAAACGTTATCGTTAATACTCTAGGTTATTTAGCTAAATCCTGACTGCTCTAAGAACCCATTCTCCTTTTCAAAACAGGTCATACAGGTCACAACTCTCAAAGGAACATGAATTAAACAGTATATAACATGTAGTCTAATCGGAATATATTAAGGCCTACAGTGTTTTGCTAAGAATGTTAATATATTCCGATTAGACTACATGTTATACTGTTTAATTCATGTTCCTTTGAGTGTGTTAGTACACACGGTGAAGGTTAGCCTGGGCTACATGATAAGATCCTGTTTCTTTCTCTCTCTTCTCTTCCTTCTGGAGCCTTTAATTAATACCTTAATCTCTGTCCTCTGGTAGCTTCCCTGAGCATGCTTCACAGGACTCTGCGAGGTCTGGAGTCTCTTTTTCCTTGTCTCCATGTTGGATTAGCTGGTCTGATGTCCTGCCCCATGTTGGTATGTCATTTGCAGTAGTAAACTACTGGGCAGGCTGCTACAGCCATGTACCACTACAAATTACTTTTAGGCCAAGCAGGATGAGAAGGTGGCATATGGCATGCCTCTTCGTTTAATGTTTCTCTCTGTGTGAGAGTGCTCACATACATACTTGTGTGTGTTCTTCTATGCACACGTATATGGATACCAGGTGACATTCCTGGTGTCATCCTCAATAAGATTATCCACCTCCTTTGAGAGAGTGTCTCCCATTGCCTAGAAGCTCACCAATTATGCTCCACTGGCTGGTCAGCACCCCACAGATCCTCCTGCTTCACCTTCTCACACACTGAGATGACAAGCAAGCCACCACACCCATCGTTTTTATGTGGGCTTAGGAGGCTGAGCTCAATCCTCACTGTTCTTATGCTGTTCTTGTCAAAATTCCGAGCTAAACTGCCACAATTATGTATTTTTCAGGTAGTAAGTTACATCTTCAATTAATGTTTAATTTTTTATTAATTTTATTAATGTTTAATATTTAATTAATTAATGTTTAAGGACAAGAAACAAGTTTGATTTTTAAATGCGTGTTACTTTAGTATATTAAATATATAATTTTACACCTACAGAAGAAGCTAAGCCTTCTTATATATGAATGACAGAATCTTTTGTATCATCTAAAATGTGTTTTTATTCTAAGATGCTTTTTCAAGATTGTTCTGTGAAACACCCTGGACGCCAGCTGGTGACATCTCCATCACATGGCAGCAGTAAAACTGTTTGCAAACACTGTGATCTTTAGAAGGGTTTACTGCAAACCCAGTGTAAAAACATGCTGAGGTCTAGAGCTACTCGACTCCAGTCAGCTTGTGTGTTCTTTACTAGATGATATATTTGCTAGAGTTTTCAGCCCAGTAACAGGCAAACTCTAACAATTAGAGATAGTTTTTAAAAGGACACAGCCCCTCAATGCAGAGTATGAATTCTAGCTCTAAAAATATCTAGGCAAAGGCAAGCTGAGAACTTGTCAAAGAAACAAAGTATTGTGAAAAGAATACAAAATTTAAAGCAATACAAATAGAGATAGCACTCTCAATTCCGCTATGTAACAAAGTATATGCTTTCAGGAAGGTTTTTAATCTCGTATTTCTTGTTCAAAAGTGGGGGAGGTTGTATTCTTTATCTGTGAGCAGATGAAGATATGTTTTATGCTAGCACTTTCTAATCTGTAAGGTATCATATAAACGTTACCTGGTAAGCACAGAATTTTTCAAGTGTCTCTGTCACCTCTGAGTACCTGTCAACACCCTTATTTATAAAGGACAGGTTCTGTCTTCTACACTCATAAACTGAGATCTCAGTGCATGACTGTAGGAAAACACATTTTAAGATCAACTTTTTTCTTATTATATGATAACCAAAAATAATATGAACACTGTCAGTCAACAAATATGAGATATTTAAACCTTTAAATTATTTGTTTCTCCAGGGAAGCAAAGGCAATGAGAAGTGACTTGCCTATACAACTAGCTTGTTAGACAGCTACTATCACAACTAAACCTGTCCTACTTCTTAGCCAGCTAGCATTTATGTGGGAGGATTTGTTCTAAGAGCTTTGTCTATAGTACTAGCTTATTTAACTCTTAAACATGCATAGAACAGCATATTTTAACTCGCTGAAAACTTAGCATGTGTTATGTGTAACATTCAAGTATCATGAAAATAACAAAAATGCTTCCAAATGCTTATTCTATACAACACTACACATGAGGATAAATTTACAGATATCCTATAAAGGAGAAAATTAGAAACTAAAGAGAACAGAGACACAACCAAGTCTAGAAGCAGAGGTGCACTGGCACCTAGTGCTACCTTCAGAATAAAGCTGTATTTGAATCTACCTACTGATGATCTTGCCCACTATAGGTGCAAGATATGCCATTCTCACTCTTAATGGCATTGGCAAAAGCTAAGCTAGACTAGTGTGATACCAAAATAATATGTACTCTACTATTAACCTACTCTTAGGATAAGTATCTGGGAAGTAGGGGGTAAGAATCAAGAAGGATTACAAGAGGAGAAAACTTAGATATAACTCAGGTATCTCTCATTGGGATTAATGATCTCATGCCAGCTTCATCTGAGAGAAGACTGGTTCTCTACTCATTACTCCTGTTGCCGCATTCCTTATCCATTTTAGTGCCCACAATCCCTAGCTTTGTCTTCCCTCCAAATTCCTTCTCTTAGAATTTCTATGATTTTCCTGTGGCCTTTCTGGTTTTCTCTTAGAAGGTGATTTAAAGTAGTGCTGTTCACTTGGTCTTAGACTTTGGTTTTAATACTTACTAGGACCTTTTAGGCAAGTTACTTCAGCTTTTAAGAGCCCCAGTTTCTTAATTTGTAAAAGACAGTAATGGCATCCATCCATCCATACTACTACATAATAGTAATAATATCCATAGTAACAGTAAGTACTTCAAGAATTAGATGAGAAGTTTCTCAAAAAGATGTGACCCAGGGATATGCTCTAGAAATACTTCTTGTCAAACTTTTCTATGTACCTATAGTAAGGCTGGTCTTCTATAAGCACATCAGAGGACAACCTCCTCCTCTTCTACAGTGAAGCATTTCAGAACTTCACCACGTACCCAGATTTTACAATGTCTAGTTCTCTTACCTCAATTTTAGATCTCAGATGGTCCTGATTTCATAACCCATAATTAATTGTTTTAAAACTTACCCTGCACAGAAAGTATCAAGTAGCAATTGCGAGAGTAGCCAGTATGCCCCGCCCCGTTTTAGTATTCCCAGACATTAAATTTTACAACCACATTTATATTTTTTAAATGACTTAAGGAAAACCAAAGGGAGTTGTACCAAAGGGTGTGTACTATTGATGACCCTTTAGTATGCACTAAAGGAAGCTAATTTCTTTACATCTAGGGAGGAAAAAAAGTACTCTAAATAGTTATGATACTAAAAACAAGAATAACAAATACTGTTATAAATCACCCTCACTAATCACCCCTATACTTTCTACCTAGGAGTAGTTTTACTTTTCATACTCTTACTTCTACATAAATATAATTAAGGTGTGTCTAGTCTTGGGGATGTAGCTCCGTGGAAAATGCTTACCTAGCATGGGCAAGGCTCTGGGTTCCATTTCCAGCCACCAACACAAAAACAATAAATCAGTCAATCTAGGATTTGCACAATGACTTACCAGGTAAAGGCAGTTGCCGCTAAGCTTGACAACCTAAATTCAATCTCTGGGACCCACACAGTAGAACTACCACAGTACTCCTCC
Organism: Cricetomys ansorgei; assembly: GCA_026225945.1. Classification (NCBI taxonomy): domain Eukaryota; kingdom Metazoa; phylum Chordata; class Mammalia; order Rodentia; family Nesomyidae; genus Cricetomys; species Cricetomys ansorgei. The sequence continues at coordinate 1,790,813 of JAMJFZ010001258.1, read as the reverse complement.
CACAGGTAGAACAACTTCCACAGGTAGTCCTCTGACCTCCATATAGGGAGCCCTGTACATGTGTTCCCTATAAAAGTCTAGAATTTTCAGCTGTGACAAAGCAAAAAAGTTGGCAAATCTGTACTCCTATTCCTCTAGACCAGTGGTTCTCAACCTTCCTAATGCTGCAACCCTTTAATACAGTTCCTCATGTGGTGACCCCATCATAAAGTTATTTTCATTGCTACTTCATAACTGCAATGAACCATATCTGATATGCAGATGACCTTAGGTGACCCCTGTGAGAGGGTCATTTGAGCCCCAAAGGGGTCGAGACCCACAAGTTGAGAACTGCTGCACTAGACCATGTCCCTCCAATACATATTTTTGAAAAAGAATACAAAAGTACCACTTAATACATTCCTTGCACGTCTGTAAATCTCACTATATTTTCATATGTATCCTAGATCCTGACAATTCATAACTATTTAAGGAACTTAATAAGCCTCATTTCGTATATGTGGAAACTAAAGATGGGACATGCAAATATCTTGTTTGCCATAGCACAACAAATGGCACAGTCAAAACTCCAGCAAATATACTCATTCCTGTATGTCTTGCAATATCAACATGGATTAGCTGTATTAAATAGCAATTAAAAATGTCTATATCCAATATTCATCAAAGGTGACTAAGAAAGGAGTAAATGAGAACAATAGTTCCTTTATATATAGTAAAAATAAACATCAGATTAAACTAATGGTTTGCAAATGCTTTGTTCTTAGGATTCTCGTATGTTTTTCAACTATCGAGGACCCCAAAGAGCTGTTGTTTATGGGAATGATAGCCATGAATATTTCTCATGAGAAATTAAGCTTACATTACATTGGCTGTCAGGGTGATGATATCATAGTATCTCATCTGACCTCTTGAAAACTCCACTGTAATGAACTAAACGGAGAAGGTGAATTACACTTTTTTCATTACTATGAATGTAGTTTAGACTTGGTTGAGCTGCCTCAGAAGCCCGACCCAGGTCTTCCTGCTGGCACTAGACAGTTCTTTAGTTACATTTTTTCTCACTACCTGATTTAACAACAACTTCAGAAGTGATTGTTTTGATTTTTCCCTTTACTACTATTTCTGGACTGCACAGTATACTTGGCAAGGTGGCAAGAAGACAACCTGAGGCAAAATCATCACCTCCCGAGTGTGGAAAGGACAGGGACAATAAAAGGTGAGCATGAAGTTTAGTCTTGGCAATCAGACAGAAAACAAGCTACACTCAAGACATGAAGGCAAAGAGAGCTTTACAAGAGAGAAAATCATGCTCTCAGGTTATAACTGTCCGGCTTTTTAATTGTTCTCTCTCAAGTAAAAGCAAAATATTTTCTGAAGTATAGCTAATTTTAATATTGCCTATTATTAGTGTTTTTGTTCAGCTAGACAGAGATGGGAAAGTGATCCGGCATTTGGGAGCCCAGGAACCAAACACATGGCTCTGAGGCGGGGAAGGTGCCCCAGTGGGAAGGGTATCCTGACACTCGGGAAGCCAAGAACCACACAGCTCTTGCAGCTCTGAGGCAAGGAAGCCTTCCCCAGCTGCGCTGGAGCGTTACAACGCAACAGCTCTCCTCTGCTCAATTCTGCTCTGCTCCGAGGGGAGCAGCTTCCTCAGTGTTGAAGCTCTGAAGGGAAATTTCCCCAGCTGAGCTGAGGTGTTCTGTGCTTCTCTTTACTGCTTCCTCTCTCCATGGCTGCCTCCACTTGGGAGGAAGGAAGCAGGTGAAGCTGCGCCCCTACTGAGTGGGAAGTGCAGAAGGCTGCTCTTTATATAGTGCTGGGGGGTGAAGGACAGGGGTTAGTGGGATTGTTTTGCCCTTATTTGGCTAGTCTGGAGAGGGTTGAGGGGCCCAGCTGAGGGTCATGTGTGTTAGCTGGGGCCACTTCTGTGCTGCTCTGCAGGCAGACAGCCAGAGTAGGGTTCCTAGTCGTCCCAGCAGGGAGCTTTCCAAGGGCGGGTGGCCCTAAAGTCCCAGAGCCTCACAGAGCCAGATTCCTTCGACAGTGAATGTGTTGGCTCTCCAGTGGTCCTTGGCATCCTGGCACCATTTGGGGCTCATGGTGGGCACAGGGGGTGGTGGTCTAGGTCCTGGGGCCCCCAGCAGGGTAGCAAGGGAGTCAAGCAACAGCCCCAAAAGGCAGATGGCAGCAGGAGGGGCCAGTCTGTTGAGAAAAGTCAGGTTTGCTCCATGGCAGAAATACAGATGGCAGTGCAGTGGCAGCTGGGGGAGGGCACCAGGCAGTGAGACAGACCCCTGCAGCACACCCACTGAAGGAGAAGAGAGTGGGTGGGGCCTACACCTGCATCTCTGCATCTGTCTACAATAACCTCACTCAAGTTAGAACTAACTAAACAATACTTGTAAGATTAACAATTCCTGTCTGCGCTTTGAGAAATCTACATGAAGTCTATTCTAAGAGAAGATTCAGCCTATAAAACAGGGAAACAATTGCTAAATCATATATTCATATAATTCTGTTTCTCTCAACTTTAAAAACTAGATTTTCAAAAATAATAAGTAGCATAATTTGTTCTAGGATAAACTAAATAAAAAAAATCAATAGTAACAATAGAAATAGAACACAAATTCCTTACCTGCTAATCCTATTTCAGGGCCAGAGGCTGAGTTATTTTCATGAGAAACCTTAAGAGCAAAGATACTTCCTAAGCTGCAACAATAATTCCAACAGAGCCTGGCTCAATAAATTCTCCCTGACTTCCAAGACTCTCAGAACTGAGTTCTAATCCTAACTCTGAAGTTATTAAAAAGTTCAAGTTTTGAGTAATTTACTCAGCTGTTTTATTTATTCAGATGTTTTAAGTTGTATTCAGGTATTTTAGGCAAGTAATTTGCTTTTTTAAAAGGCTATAACTTAGATATACTATATTTAGTAGTTTCTTACAAATTAAGATCAAAATTTTCTCTTTATTTCTCTCAAAAATCTAAACTAAACTTAGTTTATAATTACTCACCACATCAAAACATTAGTAAATTAAAGGATACATTTTACTGCGAATATTTAGCTAGTTCTTGCCATGTCAAAAGTTTGTTATTGTGGCCTCCTTAAAAACCACAAAGTTGAACATTAAGAATTAATAATCTTAAACCAGGTGTGGTGACACACACCTTTAATCCCAGAATTTGGAAGGCAGAAGCAGGCATATTTCTCAGTTCAAAGCCAGCCTGATGTACACACAGAGTCCTAGGACAGTCAGGGCTATAGACAGAGCTGTCCAAAGAAACTGATAGGTAGGAAGGAAGGAAGATGAATGAATAGACAAGTGTGTAAACAGAGAATGAGCTGATAAGTAAATAGATAAATGGAAAGGTAATCTTTTCAAATACTGAAGTGCTAAATTTTACAGTAAAACTATAAACTCAATAATTGTGAAAACAAAAGATTTTCAGTGCTTTCTAAAAATAATTCTCATACAACCTTATGAAAATACCTTATTCTAGCAAATTACAGACCACTGAAAGACCTGGATGAGTTACACATGTTACCAAATGACTAAGGTAGTAAGGCTGTATGCAGTCAGCAACTATAACCATTCTTCATACTGAGTGCTAACCTAATAGGAATGAAACATCACTGAGGGGAACAGGAGAGGGAAATGGCTTAGTGGGTAATAACACTGCCAGGCAAGGGCAAGGACCCAAAACTGGATCCCCAGCATTTATGTATAGATGGGATACAGTACACCTATCTATAATCCCAGTGTTCCTCTGGCAAGATGAGAGGTGCAGACAAGAGAATCCCTGGAGTTTGCAGGCCAGCTAGCTTGGCAAACAAGGGACTATCTCAAACTGAAAGGTGAAGATAGTTTGGATGACCTCCATGTGCCCAAAATGGCACACACAGTGGGGGGGGGGGGGTAGGTAAAGAAACACATTTGTGAAACAGACACCAGATGCATGATTTGGTAGATACTTATATCTGCGTGCAACAGTTGTCTAAGAACTGAATACATGTTAATTTTCAAGATATAGGCTCCTGGTCTTTAATACTGCAATCTCTCTTTGTCTCTCTCATTTTCGGCTACTACTCAACAAACGATTAGCTCATTACTGCTACCTATGATCTTGGTTTGCTTGTTTTTGAGACATGGTCACATGTAGCCTAGGTTCACAGCGTAGCTGAGGATGACCTCTTCCACTTCCCACATGCTAGGATACACAGGTGTGCCACTGAGTTACTACTGCTACAAAAGACTTTCCAGCAAGACTGGTAGTCACATAGTTGTAAGTTGTACAGGAAGTAGCTATAGAGTTGACCCTAGGAGCAACATCATTCCTAAGTCACAAATGCCTGTTTAACTGGTACATATCTTAACAGTGACTCAAGTAAAATCAGTAAGTCCTTGTGATGGTCTGAATGAGAATACCTCCCATAGGACCATGTTTGAATACTTGTTTTCCAGTTGTTAGAACTGTTTGGAAATATTAGAGGAGGTGTGACCTTGTTGTTAGAGGAAGTGTGTTCCCGGGTCTGGTGGTTAAGTCTCAGAGTCTATGAACTCTCAGCTACTCCTTCCTACCACGATGGTCATGGACTCTAACCCTCTGAAACCAAGCCTTTGGGCATGCTGTCTTATCACAGCAGTAGGAAAGTAACTAAGACAGAACTTAATGCAAAAGAATAAAGCCTCCTAGCTTATTTTTACTACAGTAACCACAACATTTTTGGGTACACAAGAACAAGAACTAATTACACTGGGGAGAGAGAAGTTTTCTAGCTCTTTTACAAATGTTAAGCAAATCAGAGCCCAGCTATTTCAGTATCCCACTCACCATAAAATCAGCTTCACTCTTCCTACAATACATGAAGAATTCATAGTATCAACGCCCAGTGTGCTGACTACAGAATAAAGAGAATTGTGTTCTAAAACATTCTGCTGACTTCAAAAAAATTGGCAATTATGCACTAGATTAATGAAAACAAATTTTATTGTTATTCTATATCAGTTCAGGGAAAGAACAATGCACAGTTAATCAATATTGACTTTTCTAAGAATGTAAAATTAAAAACCAAGGCTTTTGGAATATCAAAGAAAGCTGCAAAAACACTTGTGCTTGGTTTTTCTTTGTGTGTGAAAAGGAGAGGCCAGTACCCAATATGGGGCTAGGATAGCCTTCCAAGTCCTTGTACTGGATTGATATCTGCAGAGCAGTGTCCATGTAAGAAAAAAAAAGCAAGTTAGGGCTGGAAAGATTCCTCAATTAGTAAAGTGTTTCTACAAGCATGAAATGAGTTTGATACCCTAGGATCCACATATAAAAACCAGGAGCCTGTAATCCTAAGGCTAGGAGGTAAACAGTAGGACCCCTGGGGCTGGCTGGCCAGCCAGTCTATGGAATCTGCAAGCTTCAAGTTCAGTAAGAGAGTCTGTCTCAGAAAGTAGGTGGAAAGCGACCGAGTCAGACACCCAACACCAAACTCTGGACTCCAAACGTATAGGCATATGAATGCACCTGTGCATGCGTGTGTTCTCGGTTCCTCTTCTCTCCTCTCCCCTCCCCTTCTCTCTCTTTCCCCTAAAAAGGGAGGGGTGGTAAACACACTCCATATATTCTATTTAAGCAATCAAAGGAAGATAGAACGATCAAGAGTGAAGAGTAAGCTCTTCTCCCTTTTGTGGCCACCACTGGATCAGTAGTTGCCAAAATGAAGTTCAAACTTTGTGACTTCTGACCAAAGCAAGTACCACAAATGGCATCTTCCCACATTTGGAAGATCATGTCTTCTCCTCTTTCCAAAGAGCAGAGACAGAAATATAACATTGATCTATGCCTACTTGAAAGGATGATGAAGTTCAGGTTGTCCAAGGGCACCACAAAGACCAGCAAATTGGCAAAATGGCCCCAGTGTACAGGAAGAAATACGTCATCTATATTGAGCAAGTACAGCAAGAAAAGGCTAATGGCGCAAGTGTCCATGTGGGCATCCACCCCAGCAGGGTGGGTACCACCAGGCTAAAGCTGGACAGATACCACCACAACATCCTGGATAGGAAAGCCAGGTCTGGATAAGTAGGAAAGGAGAAGGGCAAATACAAGGAAAAAACAACTGAGAAGATTCTTCAGGAGTAGAGGACTCTCATGCACAGCTTTCATTAAGATTGCTTAAGTCAGAGAGAGGTGAGAGAGGAGTAAACCAGTTGGGTCCATGTATTGTTGGGAGGACAGCCATGTTACCTACATACTGCACTCTGTTATTAAGAAGAATGGAAGTAGAAGGCAGGTGTAGAGAAGAAGGAGGAGGAAATGAGAGGCATCTACTTAGTGTACAAAACGACTGAGTGTGTGTGCTGATCATTTAGGTGTACTCCAAAAACAGCTCTGGGGACAGCAGGAATTGATTTCTAACTTCAGGTATTTTTGACAACTAAACACTATTTGAATATCTGTAAAAGACTGGCAAAATACTCTCAAAAATTCAGCATTTACCCAGTGGGATGGGTGGAAGTTAATGGTATCGTTATTTGTGCGAAGGGTAGAACTTGGGCCTTCAGATGTCAGTGTTCAGCTATTACTGCATCAGATGCCTCTGCAAGCTATATGAAAATTTCGACAAGAGGGAAAAGAGGGAGAAAGAGAAAGGAAGAGGGGGGATGGAGAACACACACTGGGTTATTTATACAGAAGTTTGTTTAGACATGTCTGAGCCATACCATCTTGTGTACATTCTAGAAGGTAAGCTAGACTATAAAGTGTTTGCTGTGTGCTAGCTTAATGGTTTTAGTTGTACTTAGGGCAAAATTGTTTCCTGTCACCGTTTACTTTTTAGTCTGAAGTCTAAGAACACTACATATGCTTCAAAGGAACTAATTAATTTCATTAAATTAAATGAAGATCTGTTTTTGAATTCTTCTGCAGGAATTATCCACAGCTCCCACTAGTTTTCCATAAAACAAAACCCCAAAGACCCTTTAAAAAAGGCTGAGAAGCATTTTGCGGGGGAAGCATGTTAGTTTTGCCTTTGTTTTTTGAGGGTAAAGATCAAGGTCTGCCAAAGCTCTCCTAAAGAAGGCCAAGCAATGAATAGTTCAGGATTTTCAGGTGCAGATAGGTTCCCTGTCTTCTTCTAAAATTTAAAAACACAAAAAACAATTGGAACTTACAGGCCTAAAAGCATCGAGCCCATATATCCCTCTGAACTTAGAGTAATGGTTGTTTTATTGCTACAGAAATACAGAATGGAACTTTGGGATTCCTGGATTTTCACTATTCATTTATTTATTTAGGACTCTGAGAAAGTCACTGATCCCTTCTAGACCTGAGTTTCTACATTTGTGAAAAGAAGATATCTACCTTCTCTTGCTTGGTACAGACAGCGAATTGTGTGGACTGCCTAGGGTGCCCAGCAGACACATATAGGAAACGTATTTGATTGCCCAGCTCATCTAATGAACTGTTAGTAATACTTATACAACAATATTACATGTTGCTACTCCTCCAATGCAATCACTTTTACTTCAGAAAAAAGCTGTGGCTCTCTGGGATAGCCAATACACATATACATCACTGACTAACTTCCTCCTCATACTGTTTTACCCTTCTAAAGCAGATTTATCAGTACATTTCCATAACAATAGCACCTTCAGGAAATCCAATGTGCCAGAAGCAAGACTATCATTAAACCAGAACACTTAACTCTAGCTTTGCTCTTTGTAGGTAAATATATAGAACTCTCTGACCCATCCATGGTGGCAACACTCTACGACTCCAGTGGATATATGAAACTGAAATAGTACTGATCTCTATAAAATGTTTTTCTCTAGACATAGTATACTATATATAACAAATAATCATCTGATTGTTTAAGCAGAGATACTGATCTCTCCTCTTCCTGTTCTTCACAAAACTGAAGGTCTTAAATATATCCAAATGCTACTATTATTAAGTTTGATTATTATTTGTTTGCCCTAGAAAAACAAACAGCATGAGGGTAAATTTTAACTATTTTTATCACTCCCACACTCAACCCAGAACTAGATACGTGCAGTATACAATTAGCACTTACTGAAAAATAAATGACTTTTAAAAACAATTTCATGATTCATCTCTGAGAAAATGGTCTTGAAACTCCGTTTATAGAGACATGAAAACATATTTCTTTTGAGCCATAATACCAGAAAAAAAGCACAACAGATGAAAATTAGATATTGCATTACATCATTACTTCAGGATGGCTAGAAGAACACACTAATACCATTGTTCCTAGTATTTTTTAGTATCAAAGGTTAATTACATTTCCTATTGATATTAGTAAGTAACCACTAAGTGGTTACCATAACCACTAAGAAATTTTGTTAGCCACCTTAAAGGAAACATATCCTTTTAAGGTTATGTATACACAGAAAGGATGAAAGAATCAGTACAATTCATTACACCTCCCAAACAGTTTTGTCAGTTTTCTGTGAATTTACTTTGGAAGTTTCTGAGAGCATGGATTACTTAAAGTCCTCTTTACCTCATATAATTAGGAAAAAAAACTTTAAATGTAATCGACATTAGGAATAAATGCTTTTCTTCTGTATCTCATTAGACCAAGAAATAAATTATGTATAAACTACACTGAAGTAGTTTATACTTTAAAGTGTAGTACATAAAGTAGGAGGCTGTAAAGAGCAAGCCTAATTGAGTTCTTGGAAATCAATGGTGTCTGCATTCATGTAGTGATGTCACTGCCCTGTCCCCCAACCTTGGCAGGGATAACATGGTGGCTTCATTGCTTTCCAGTCACTGAGGATATGTGAAGGATTTCTACAAATATATTTCTGGATGTATTCAGAAGTAAAGACAGGACAAAATAATCAGTTACGCCAAAAACAAAACAAAACAGTCGCTCTATACCCATAAATACCTATAAATGATTTCCCCGTGTGTTCCATATTCAATAAACTCAAATTAATGCCAATTAAGTAGCTATTTCCTCTTTTTGGCTGAGAATTGTTTAATTACTGACCAAATCCACTCAAGCAAAACATTTTCCAACTCAAACAAAAGGCAGACACTTCTATTTGCTGTCACTACTCAACAAGTCAAGTGGAAATACTTCAAGAATATTTCAGAATAACTGAATATTCAGAATAACTTTTTAAAATTCAATATTATATAGACTCTTTAAAAGTAAAACTGCTCAATGACAGTTCTATCAAAAATAGAAAGTTTTAAAAGGATAGAACAGTCACCCATTAAGTCTCACCAGCAACCATGCCAGGAAGGGTCTCAAATGCCCGTGTGACTCCAAGCCAAGCAGAAACCAGCTCCTGACAGGTGATGTAGGGACCAAGACTGCAGAACAAAGCTCACATACAAGTTTCACCCAAGGCAGCCACTACAGCTCCTTCTGCTTCTGTTGTTACAAGGAGTGCAGACATGGAAATCGTGAAGATCAGAAGCTGGAAATTGACTTCATGAAAAATCTCCCCCTTTTAGCCCAGGGAAACCAGTACAGGCCAAATAACACTAAATAAATGCAGATGCATTAATAAGAATCTCAAATGCGTGACTCCTGAACTTTAGACGTCCCTGCCTTGCTACCCAGGACTATACTCGGACCTCTCAGTGAAGAAAGACTCCCCATGTACCAGAAAACATCAGCAATAAGGACAAATATGGAAGCTAAAGTTTTAAAACTATTTCTACTTTATGCACTATTTCAAGAAAAAAATTAAAACAATGAGGGGACTGAATTAAGAAACTACTCATAATTTCAAACCAATAGACAACCTATTGTCAGCATGCTACAATTTATTTTTTAAAACCTAGTGTTTTATAAACTGACTGCATTAGCTGGGTGAACTTGAGTATCCATCACCCGGGCCCTTTGGAAGCCTGACTACGTCTAGGTCAAACTCAGGGACCTGGCAGCAGTGAAGGGCTACTTCATTTCAGCAGTAAGAAAAAAGGAAAACAATAGTTTAGGAAGAGGTGACAACAATGTTCACCAACAAGATACTTGTTATATAATGATTAAAATAGCAAAGAACCCAGAGACTCAATAGAATTTTCCTTGCTATTTTAGCTCTTACTAAGAAGATAAGATGTTCAAACGGATAAACACAATCTGGGAATTAAAGAGGAAATGCTGTGTGGAGCGACACCCAAAGACTTAGTCTTACAATATAACTTCAAAAGATTCTCTCAAAATTTCCAGTTTAAGTGAGGCAGAAAGTTTTATAACTACGTTTTACTCAGAGTTCTAGGTTAATTTGAAAAGACACGTATTGTTATGATGTTAAACTTTGGAAAAAAATCATTTAAGAACAAGAAAGAGGTGGGGTTGAGACCACTGGGGTTGAACCTCAGTATCAAGATGCTTTCCCAGTGTGCTCCAGGTTCCAGGTTCCATCCCTAGCACCATGGGTGGTGGTCTAACAATTATCAGGGTCAAAACTTGGTGTGCCCGAAGACAACCAGCCTCTCCTGTTTGCTAGTCTGCTCTGCCCCAGGAGCCATTATTCTTTTTGCATTACTGATAGTCAAGATAATTAAATGGAGTCATTCTGCTGCACTTATGGGACTTAGTTCTGAATCTGGGGTTAAAGGTTAGGACTGTGAAAATTTTATTTTTAATTCTAAAAGCAAGAGAAACGTTTTGAGTATGTTTCTTCATTTAATTGGAATGATTTACAAGTTTTTGCAAACGGGCAAGCAAACATGTAAACCAACAAGCATTTTTTGGTAAATATTTCCCAGTCCAAGAAATATAGAGTAAGTGAAGCTGAAATAAACTCGTTTAAATTACAAAAAAGTTTAAAAGGCAGCTTTACTTCATTCAAGCCGAGTTTCACCACTTGACAGCTCGTGACTTGAGCAGGTTACTTATCCCTTCAGCAATAAAGCAGGATAAATACTAGCCATTGTCTCTCCATAGGAATGATGATTCATCTTGGATGTGTTATAATGCGTTCTCTTATCTGAAACCGCCCCAAGGTATCACCAGCTGACACACTTCTGGAGAAGTGGCTACACAAACAGGACAGTCAGCACTTCCTCAGGCAGCACTTTTCATCCTCACCGTTGTATTCTCCTTAACTAAGAGCAGCTTTCTAGTAATCCCAACCCTCCATCAACGCCATCCTAGACAGTCCAATTCTCAGTGAGAGTTAAACTTTGTGAAGGTGAAGGCAGTCGTTACTTCTCATCAGTATTGTAACTCAAACAGTAAGAATAGTATAGAAAATATAACAAATGCTCTGACCCTAACTACATACTGAGTGATGCACTCTGTAGCTTCTGGCTTATCGATGAGTTGTTTGTGATGAATTATCAAAATGTGTAACAACTTTGGCCCAGGATGTTTTAGCAACACACTGCTATAAACACATCACTGCTTAAAAACCACAACTCATAATGTAGTCACGTAAAAGTAGGTTTCATACGCTGCATTTTACAGAGCTAGAAATCCTGCGTAGTAAATGCCCAGTTCGCCATTCCCTGCAAATCCATGGGAACACGTGCCTCACACGACGGCTCTCTTGCCACCCAACAGTTCACACTGCCAGTTATTCCATTAACCCAACAAAACATACCAGTGAAAGTCCAGGCGTCACAAATCAAAAAGCCGTTCCAAATCTGCACTATTTCTGGATCACGTGGCTTGAGACTGTGGTAGAAAACTAATATCCAGGGACATTCTACTTCCCCTAAAGGGCAGTAGTAGTATAAGGCTATGCTATACTGGCAATTTCACAGTAGAGAACAAAATCTAAAATGCGCAGGCAATTTAGTGAACACAAAAATTAAAGGATGATGGAAACAGAAGTTAAAAACCTGGATGTTTTGAAAGAAACACAAGCCCTTTTCTACTCCAGCAAGTTGCCCAAGAGCCACTCAGGAAGCCTCTAATTCTCCAAATTTTCATTTCCCCTTCTACTTCTGTATCAGTAAAAGAAAACTCACGCATTCGTCAAGACAGAGTATCACAGAAAACCAGGCCACCAGATACAGAGGGACTTTTAAAAACTCAAAATCACTATCTTTAAAATATGTACCCTGAAGGTGACCTGGAGTACTGGGCGAGGAACAGCCCCAGGGAGCAGACACCTGAGAAGTAGCCTCTGGGTCTGTCTGTGGTGCAGCACCTACTTCCTAAGTGCGGGTGACAGACAGGTGCTCCGAATTTACGGAGAAGACCACCAGGCAGAGGACTCCAGGCCTCCGAGTCACAGAGGTACATCCCCCTGCCACAACCCCTGCCTCTGCCCGGAAGGGGGCCAAGGCTTAGCCTGTGCCACCCAGAACGGACGCGGGCTGTGAGCACGCCCTGCAGGCCTGCAAGGTGTCCAGGAGCAACTTCTCCACGCGGTCCAGGAGCTGCTGGTGGGCCAGCCGCTGCCCGCAGGGTGCAGCAACCACACGCAAGGATGTCTCCACAGCCCCAGAGGGCTCCTGGGCATGAGAGGCACCGGGCACGGGGGAGGAGGGCTTGCAGCTCCTTCTGCAACTGGGGAGAGTCCACTACACGCCTTTCTGGACCTGCTCCCCCCCCCCCAAGGATGGAAGTGCACCGCAGACCCGGGCCCTTCCCTGACCACCGTCCCCCGTGAGCCCTCTCTCACCTGATCTTGTAGCTGGGCAGGGTGTGCTTGCGCTTGATGATCTTCTTGAGCTGGTTGACGATGATGGAGGTGAGCTGCGGCATGGGCCGGCCCTCGAACTGGGAGCGCACCTCGAAGTCGATGAGCGGGTCCTCCACGAAGGAGAAGAACCAGTGGGTGAAGGGCACGCGGGTGAGGACGAAGCGCAGCCGGCCCGCCACGCGCGACAGCTTGACGAACAGGTAGGCGGACTTGCCGAACACCAGGTCCACGTCGACGGCCAGGTGGAAGCCGCCGCTGTACTCCACCTCCGCCTCGAAGGCCAGCTCCTCGGGGCAGGCGGCGGGCAGCGGGTCGCCGTCGGCGCCGTCGGGCTCGCCGCCGGCCGCCGCCAGCACGGGCCGCACCAGCTTGATGGTCTTGATGAATGGCACCGCGTCGCCCAGGGACACGTCGCGCAGGCTCAGCCCCTCCAGCAGCCGGCCGGCCGTCTTGGTCTGCAGCAGCTCCTCGAACTCCACCTTGATCTTCTTGGTGACCCAGCGGCGGGCGAGCGCCGTGTCCCGCAGCTCCCGGAACAGGAACAGGATGGTGGCGTTGAGGAAGTAGCAGGTCTCCTGGGTCGGCGGGGCCGGGCTGTCGGGAGCCGGGGTCGGGCCGGCGCCGGCCTCGAGCGCCCCGGACGCGGGCTCCTCGCCGCCGCCGCCGCCATAGAGGTACTCCCGGAGGGGCAGGCCCGGCACCGGCTTGAGGTAGCGGAAGCCGTCGCCGTCGCCCGCGCCCGCCGCCTCGCCGGCCCGCGGCTCGGGCTGTCTGCGGTAGAGCAGCAGGAACTGCGTGAGCAGCGTGAGGAACGAGCCCAGCACGGCCGACGCCACGATCATGAGCAGCAGCCCCATCCCGCCGCCCGCGCCGCCCGCCGGCCTGCCCCCGCGCTCCGCTCCGCGCCGCGCTCCTCACGCCGTCGCCCCCGCCGCCTCCATCTTGAGGACATCGGTCGGGGTCGAGCGGCTCCCTGGGCCCGTCCGGGGCGTCCGCTGTGCGGCGCTGCGCGGCGTGCGGCGCCTCTGCCCGCCGCCTCCTCAGACGCTCCCCCCGGGGGCGGCCCGAGCGGCGGCGACCTGCGGCGGCGGCGGCGGCGGCGGCGGGCGAGGGCGGGAACGGCGCCTCCCGCAGGGCCCGCGCTCATTGGGCGCGCGGCGCGTGACGTCAGGGCGTGCGCGCTCCCGGCGCCGGGCGTCCTGGGGCGCGTGCGCGGGTCCCCCGCACCGGCTCCTGGGCGCGCTCCCGTGCCCGCGTTCCGCCCCGCGCGGCGCCCGCTCGCCCCGGGAGCGCGGGCGGCGGCGGAGGGAGACCCTGGCGCGGCCGTCCGTTGCCCCGCCCCTCTGCAGCGGCGTCCTCCGGCCCGCAGTGGGGCCGCACCGCAGAGCCGCGCGCAGGCCGCGGGACGCCGGCCGTCCGCAGGCGCGGCCCCCACCCCCGAGAAGGACCCGGAGGGACCGAGAGGGGAGGCCCCACGTTCGCACCTCGCGGGTAGTGTGCTGCAAACGCGAAGGAAGTTTGCGTGAGCGCCGGGAGGACTCGGCCAGCCCCCTACTCCTCCCTCCTCCTCGGAGGCCGTGGCTTTCACTCCCACCGGTTTCACAGATGCGTGCCCTGACACAGTCTGAAGTTGCCCAGGGTCACACCGTGGAGCCCTGGGTCCTTGCTTTCTCGCTGCCACAATACCGTGAGGAATACTGGGGTTGTGGTGGTTGTGGTTTTCAAATGCCGATCGGGTCCCTGGTGCTCCAGAAAGGGGAGTTGGAGATGCAGACACCCGGGAAAAGGAAGATTTTGCACAGGGTAGCGCCAGGACCAAACCCAAAGAATTGGAAACCTTCGTGTTTCCCGGCAACAGTGTTGCCTCTTGTGCTTTCTGGTTACTCAGCTGTTACATCCCTCCGCGTAGACACAACCTTGCTAGCCTAGGGAAGTCCCACAGAAGCAGGCTGGCTCTGAGACCTCAGTGCCTGCACGGGAGCCGTTCTAGAGCCAATGTGATCCCATCTTTCTTGCTCATGGCCAGGTATGAGACCAGAATGACTTTTGAAATGGGAAGATGTCTGTAAGACAGATGTCTGCTGAGTAACCTAGCTGACGTTTCTTAGTCTTAGACAACTCCTGTGTTCACGGGTACCCTCTGCTTCTGCTTCTGCTTCTGCTTCTGCTTCTGGGCTGCTTTCTCTGTTAAGTATTGGTTCAACCCAAGTCAGACCTGTAAGCCCTTTCTCAGTTTTCACCAGCAGTCTTACACCGCTGTCCCAAACGTTACACAAGGGGGTGGGGTGGGGAGTTCTTCACCTCGCTGAGGTATGAAAACTTCCAACAGGGAGGCTGGAGAGATGGCTCTGTGGGCCTGAGTTTGGATCCCCAGCATCCACGTAGAAAGCTAGGTACAGCAGCACAATGCTGCAATCCCAGCACTTGGGAAGCAGAGACAGGAGATACCTGGGACTTGCTGAGTCCTGAGCTCCAGGTTCACAGAAGACACTGTTTCAAGAGCCGAAGTGGAGTGTGATTGAGGCAGACACTTGATGTCAGCACCCGGCCTCTTCAGACACATGCACACATGTGCATGAACACACTACACGCGTGCACGGAATCAGAATCCCAGAACCTCCATGTGGATCCGTCGAGGCCCTTAAATCGCTCTACATCCATGGGAACCAGCCTTCAATCTCTCTCCGTCTCCACCCCCTCCTTACTCCCAGGATACCTCTTGGAACCTCATATTATCTCAGTGTATGGTCTTTGTAGAGCACACTCCAGTTCACGAAGGAGCACAGCAAACCGTGAGGGAAGAGGAGAAAAACTAAATTCAGGATTTAAAAAAAGGCCAACATGTACTAAACACTAGTAACAACAACACGGACATGATGGCTTGATTCTAAAATGACCACCAGAGGCTCGTTTTGAACACTGGATCCCCAGGCTTGTGGACTATTTCTTTGAAAGCTTATAGCTTTTAGGAGATTGTCCTAGCTTGTGGAAACAGGTCGATGGGATAGGACCCTGATTCCTGTCTACTCTCTCTGTGCTTCCTGCCAGTCGCCATAAAAATAACTCAGTGTTTCTCACTCCTGCTAACAGGAACTGAGCCCCGTTGGTGGATGGTGGCACAGCCACCATGATGGATGGCGACCCTCTGAAACAGTGAGCAAAATAAATCTTTGCTTCTTTGTCAGGTCTTTTTGCCATCGTGGCCAAAAAAAAAAAGTAACTGACACAACCAACCATTGATGTGTCAGGCATAATGTTAAGTGTTTTATTGTTTTAAAACATATTTTAAGTTTATAACTCAAAATGTTTTACAGTCAGATGCGTTTGATGTTTAGGTGGTAGTGCTCACAAGGATTTGGGCATGGCATGCCCTTTATGAAATACTGCTGTTCTAATAGAAGCCTGGTGCTTTTTAACACTATTCTTAGAAGAATATAAATCTATCAATGCTCATCTTGATAATGCTGGCCCCTGAGAACTCAGAATATCTCCAGGAACTCGGCTGCAAGATGTCCTTGAGTCTTGCATAGAACCCTCAGTTGAGAGGGTTGTTCTTCTCTTCCCTTATTTCCTCTACCCTTGCCCTTACCTTGTCACTACGCCTGTCTGCTCGTAGTCCCTACTCCCCTTTGGACTCAGGCAAGAAGCTAAGAAATCTAGAGAGTCCTACATCTGGTGCCCAGTGATCCTCTGGCTTAATCTTAACTGTTGGGAGGGAATCTTTGATTGGCCACACTAAATCAATCAATCAACCCCGGGCTTGAAACTGCAGAGTGAGGCAACGTCTCCCAAGAGGGATGAAGAAGATGATGAACCATTCTAGTTTGATAGGGAACAAGAAATGGGTTCTCTCTGGGAGGCTTTGGGGCTGGTAGAATTCCCTTTGGAGCTTGGGGGAGTTTTCTCTTAAGAAAGAGGCAAGACCTCCCATGTTGAAAACCCAATGTAGTTTAGAGAAATTGGGACTGGATGGCTGGAAGAGGGTGGAACGGCTAGGGTCGGGCTGGCCAGGGTGAGAGAAGACAGGCCAGGTGGGAGGTGCCGTGAGAGGAATCAGAGAGAGGTCCAGGGGCAGCTGCTGACTGCGTAGTACTGAAAAGTTTTTAAGCAAGAGCTTAACAGCACCACCCCCACTGGCAAATGTCAGCCCCAGCACACTCTGACCGTCATTCTAACCCCCATGCCTGCTTCTGTACACTAATGGTCCTTACACTAAAGCCCTCACCATACCATCCCTTCCTGGCGCTTTCCCCCATTATCCTAGACATCTTCTCTTCCCATTTCCCACAAAAGTGCCCTCAAATCTGGTCTCTCGCCCCTCACTCTCATTACCCACCATGCTCAAGGGAGGACAAAGCCTTCCATTTCAGGGAAGAAAAAGAGGCCTGCTGGTTAACGTAGCCCGTGTTCCTTCCTTCCTTGGCAACAGTTTGTTGACAGAGGGCTCTCCTCTGTGGCAACACTAATCACAATAACGTACAGAGACAGGATAGAGAGATGCTCAGTTGATAAAGTGTCGGCCTTGCAAACATGAGGACTTGCTTCCAATCCCCAGGACCCAGGTTAAGAGAATAAAGCTGGGTGTGGTGCTACATGCTTGAATCCCAGCATTGGGGAGATAGACACAGATCCCCGGGGCTCACTGGGCAGTCAGCCTACCTCACTTGGCCGGCTTCTGGGTCTCCAAAAACAAGGTAGACGGGGTGCTGAAGAGATGGCTCAGTGGCTGTGAGCACTGGCTGCTCTTCCAGAAGACCCGGTTTCAATTCCCAGCACCCACATGGCAGCTCACAACTGTAACTCTAGTTCCAGAAGATCTGACACCCTCACACAGACACACATGCAGGCAAAGCACCGATACACATGAAATAGAAATTTAAAAAAAAAAAAAAAAAAAAAAAAGGTGGAAGGCCAGTGAGATGGCTCAGCAGGTGGACCGAGTTCAGTCTCCTGATCTCATGTGGTGGAAGGAGAGAACCAGCTCTTACCAGTTGTCCTCTGGCTTCTACACCCGTGCTGTACCACCTATGCGCTCCCACCACAGAAACATTTAAGTGGAAGGCTTCTGAGGAATGACACCTGAGGCATCCTCTGTCCTCCACGTGTACACACGTATAGACAAACATGCCCGTATATACCCCACCCACCCCAGAATATAACAGACAAAACTAAATAAAGCAAAACTGCTCTAACTGTGGCTCCTGCTCACGCAGGTCCACCCCCTCCCCTTCGGCACATACACCATCCCTCCAGGCTTACAAAATGCTAAAACCCCCAAGAGCGCCCTACCTTCAGCTCTGCAGCTTCCTTCTTTGCCTCTCTTACCTAGAGTCTTTTAAAAAGACCAGCCAGTCCACTCTGGCTGCAGCTCCCCTTCATTCCTTCGTCCACTGTGGCCCCACGTTTGTCTGAACAGTACCCCGAAGGGCTAGCCAGTTTTGACTACCAAGTTGACACAGCCCACAATCCAGACAGAAGAAAGTTTCAATGAACAGTTATCTAGATGGGACTGGGCTGTGGGTATGTTGTGCAGGGCGGGGCAGAGTGCTTCTTGATTGATGGTGTAAGAAGTCCCAGCCTCTTGTGTACATTACCATGCATTGGTCGGGGCCCTGGACTGTATAACTGTATAGATTGGGCTAGCTGAGCAGCAGCAAGCAAGCAAGCCAGGGTCCATTTATTCTCTCTGCTCTTGACTGTGGGTGAAATGGGACTCTACTCCCTGCCCTGCCTTGAAGGACTGTAGCTTAGAATTGTAAGCCAAATCAATCCTTCCTCCCCCGAGAAGTCTTTGTCAGGGTAGTTTTTCATAGCAACAGAAACAAAACTAGGACACCCCACCTCCAGGAACTCCTCTGTAGCTGTTTCCATCAGAGTTCTGACAACCCTCTGACAATACGGGTTGTTCTCCTTTTCTCAAACCCTTTCCTTCTATTGACAACACAGTGCAGAACACCAAGTCAGGTCAGACCTCAAACATACTTCCTTGATTTGGTTATTAACAAGAGAAACTGACCCTTTAAAGTTGCTGAACAGTACTGTAGCTAGAGATAGTAACAGAAAACAATCTTCCCTGCAGAGAGTCCTGTGGCTGAGGTGACCAACTTTCTAGTGTGCTCTGGGTGGAGACCATTTCTGATGGTAAGACCTTCAGTGGTAAAATCAGAAAAGTCTGGTCAAACTGGGACAAGTTTGTCACCTTCAATTGGGGGTTACTTTTATGGATGGAGTTAAAAGGTGACGTGGTTCCCTTCTCACTGGGGAACCACAGGACACGTCAAGGAACAGAGGGGAAACGGGATGGATTGTTTCCTCTTTCTTAGTGGAAATGAAAAACTGCTTCTAATAACACATTTCAAAGAGTCTAACAATAGCACCAAATTCAGTCTGCTTTGCACTTTAATTACTATACTAGCTAAGTTCCAAACTTGTCTTTTCACTTGACGCTGTGGACTCTGATTTCTGTTCAGAAACAGAACTAATGCCTTGAGTCGTGAGACTTCTAGAGTCACCTTGACTGTCCCTTTCCTCAGACACCTCTAATCATATATATATATATATATATATATATATACACACACACACACACACACACGCACACACACATATATATGCATATCTCTTCAACTGCTCTCCATGCAGGTCCACTTTTGCCCGTATCCTGATGCTACACCAGTTTGGGCCATTACGTCTTGTCCCTAAACTTTTACTGACTCTCCTAACTGGTCTAATCACATCCAGCTTTTCTCTCACTCTTTCCTACTCTATTGCCAAGCAAAAATGAGCTCTTGCCTGCTTGAAATCTTGCTGCCAACAGAATCTGACTTACGCGGCAGGTCAGGTAGAAGTTGGCTGAGGCCACTTTCACACGTAAGACAAGCGTCTAGTGGCCGTTAGCAGCACAGTTCCTTCCAGGAGTCTTCGAGGGCCTTTATCTGGGATACCCTTCCAGTACAAGTCCATGCCTGGCTCTTGAACGTTTCTTGTGAAACAGGGCCGCGTTATTCCTACCCTCTTCTGTCTTCACTCCTGTGGATCCCACTGTGCTAGGGTAAGGCCACGGTTCTTGACAGGCTTTTAACATCTGACTTCTGCTTGGTTAGGGGTCTCCCAGGTGTTTTCTGAAAGAGAAGAGGAAACTCTTTAGGCTTTATGGACCCTCATGTTTCCATGACAACTATTCAACCTGACTGTTAAAGCAGGAAGCAGTGTGTAAAAAATTCAAGGCCAGCCTGACCTACAGAGTGAGTTCCAAGACAGCCAGAGTTACAACAGAAACTCTGTCTCAAAAAAACCAAAGCCATAATAATAATAATAATAATAATAATAATAATAATAATAATAATAAACAACAACAACAACAGCAACAACAGCAACAACTGGGCGTGGCTATGTTTTGATAAAACTTTATTTACCAATGTAGGCTGTCTTAGTTAGGGTTTCTTTTGCTGTGAGGAGACACAGTGGCCACGACAACCCTTATAAGGGGCTGGCATAGGGGCTGGCTTACAGCTCAGAGGTTGAGTCCATTATCATCATGGCAGGAAGCATGGTGGGAAGTGTGGCAGGAAGCATGGTGGCATGCAGGCAGGCACGGTGCTGGAGAGGGAGCTGAGAGTTCTACATCCAGATCCTAAGGCAGCAGGAGGAGAGAGAGCCTCTGGACTTGGCTTGGGCATCTGAAGCTGCCAAAGCCCAACCCTCAGTGGCACATTTCCTCCAACAAGACCACACCTCCTAGTAATTCCACTCCCTATGAGCCTATGGGGGCCATTTCCATTCAAACCACCATATAGACTGCGTGTTGGATGTGGCTAGTGAACAGTCTGGACTCTCATCCCCATGCACACGTCCGGCCTCATTAGCCTCCTCTCATAATCTTTATGCTCCAAACCACAGGCTCCCAACTTGTGTACCGTTAACCCTAACTGACCCAGAGCACTGTTCCTGTGCCGTGACTTCTACAGCCCAGCCAAAGTCCTCCAGGAAGCACATCCCAAGGGCTCTTTTTCTCTCCTCCAGCACGTTCATCATGCTTGTAGGTTTTGGTGCCTTTGTATTGGTTTGCCTCCTCCTCGTTAGATAGTAAGCTCCCTGTGTAGTGCTACCTGCAGAGTAGGAAGAAAGGAAGAGATGGAAGGAAAGGAAGGGAGGGAGGGAGGGAGGGAGGGGAGAGGAA